>VZTY01006491.1:372058-390903 GCA_013400935.1 Turnix velox | reverse complement strand
ATGATCTTTAAGGTCCCTTCCAACCCAAACTATTCTATGATTCTATAAGAAACACACAGGGAAAACCTGGAATCAAGAATCTCATGTTGAAAACTGATTGAGCAGTGGTATTTCCTGTCTCCCTCTTCTGCCTCCATCTGGTGAGGCTGCCTTTCAATATTACAGGAAGACAGTCAATCCAAGCACCAACACAACAGAGTAAAAGCCATGGTAGCCAAAAGTCAATCATGAGCAATTCACTCTCTTTTAAGGTCTGAATCCTAATTCCTCTGGCATGAGCTTCTTTCTGTCACTGTTCAAAAGCCTCAATGCAGTGCTCATCATCATGAGAAATAACATTTACAATTTTTGCCAGTTAACTTCTTGTAACATATAATTCACCTTTAACTAATTTGGTATCAACATCAAAGTTGTATATAAATACTTTCTTCTTTTGTCTATTAAACTTTTATGTTCTTTTAAGGAGTCTCAAGTACTTTTGAGAAGTGATTTATAGGCTGGGCTGTTACACAGCTATGGCTAGGAGCTGCTGTAGGTAACTTCTTCCAAATAGCATACAAGCCCTGTGTGCAGAATACAGAGAAAAAAAACAAACCACCCATTTTGCTTACATCTACACATTTATTATACAGCAGACACTACAAAAGTTTACATTTAAAACTTTTTAAAAGTACAAATAAAAATATCAAACATTCTTGACCAGTGATACTTTTATCATTCAGTCAGTAAAACAAAACTGATGGCTCTTTACTGCTTTTTTGAATTCATAAGTAAATGTTTATTTTCCAGCACCACAGGATTTTGCATGCAAACACTAAGGAAAATATTTTAATATATAAACATTGTACATGAAGGTATGTTTCAGTTTGCTAAATTTCTTTTAATTATGAAGCTGCTGAAGGGTATCACTGTTTCATTTTTAAAGAGCAATCAGAGTCTGCTACTTAGATCAAAGTTCTTAACTGTATCCTTTTAACTGTATCTACTACCATAACGGAGTTGCCCAGTTTTTAGCATACAAGGTCAAACCACCACCTTGTTTGAACACTGCATACAGCCTCTGGCAGAAACCATTAACTAAAATTTCAGAAAAATAAAAGACCCACACTGCACCTAACTAGTTTTGCAGAGTTTGTTAGCACACTTCAGAAAAACAATCCTTCCATCAGTGAGTCTAAACTACTGCAGGTGAAACACTTCAGCATTAATGAAAATTCTTAGTCTTTAATAAAAGCATTCTTAATCTGCAAAAAATGTCAAAGCCACATCAGGTTTGCTTCTTTCTTCTACTTGATCACACCTACTTGGAAATTCCTTATGCTAGAAATTACCACTTCTAATCCTTCTCTGCAGTAGGGTCCTCCTTCCTTTACTGGGAAGGTCAAGGTGAAACACTTGTGATATGAAGCTGAAGCCTCATGGTCCCCCATTTACCAAGCCCTCCAGACAAGAAAACCGGTGCCTATGAATCAAACAGAAGCAACGCTAATGCATTAATGACTGACATGTGGCAGAGACAGACACACAGATGCAGCTTGACATTAATGGAGAGATTTGCCTGTGGTCATGCACATAGAGGAGGGGGGGAAAAAACAGACCCACCTGCCTCATGTTTTAACCTGAGTATGAAATCAAATGTCAGACAAGATTAATTAGATGCCAAGAGTTTTATTCTTTTCTGTTGATAGAAAAAGCACATTTCCATAATGTGAGGAAGCATTTATGTGGATAGCAAATCAGGTTGACATTGAGGGAAGGTTTACTTTATTGTGAATGCTAGCTGTGTGGTGCTTGTCAGTGCAATTACATTCTACTCAAGTGGCTTGCTTTTTAACATTTTATTATCTTAACAATAAAAACCCTGGAAGCAATAATTATTTATTATGCTAATTCCTTAGCTTTTTTATTATGAATTTCTGCCAGACCATTAGAACTTGCTGTTTTCCAGACATAAACCAGATTTATTAATATTCAGTCAATTAAGAAAAAAAGGGAAGGCAAAAATAATCTCTGTACTGGTAATTAGTTACTAACCAGTCAATTTGTACACTTATCAGCTTTTCCGTAAGTCCTATTTTCATTTATTCAATACCCAACATTTCTAACGTCATTCTGATTGAAAATAACTTCAAAACACTAAGTCCACACTACAGCGTTTTTTATAAATAATGATTTAAGTACCCTGAGAGGCAGAACAGCTTTAGACCACTCTAAAAATGCACTGTACCCAAGGACTGCATTTTAATTATGGAAACCTTTTAGAACATCCCTGTTTTATTAACAGTAAGTGAAAGACTATAAACAAGGCTTCAGTATGCACCACTTCTCAATCCTGCCTAAAGCCCTCAAGGGGAAACAGCTTCAGTGTGCTTTCATTTCTCCCCCCAAGCATTCTCATCTCTGAATGCCTCTTTTTGCCGGCTTTAAAATTCATTTAACATAACAACTGCATAAGGAAGAAAAAAGCATAACTTCTCTTTTTTTTTTTTTTTTTTTACATACACAAGTGCTCCCTCTCTTAGGAAGAAATACCAAGGCCACAGCTCTCAAACTCCTACAAGCATGAACGCAATATAGAAGACCATAACCAAGTCTAAGCAGAAAAGCACTGCAACACTAAATGTACCCTGAAAAGCTCTTACTTTGCAATGCTTTTATGAAGCTTCATGTTCATGCACAAACAGTCTCTACATTTCACGCAGTGACAGGGGTAGTAATCCCTGGAAAACTTCTAGAACAAATTCCTAAGCTCAAAGCTTAGTTCCCCCAGAGCTAGTACAGCACCAGCTTCTTCTACAGCAAAGATGCAATGCTTCAAGGCTTATCAGAGCAACCCTCCCAGCTTCAGCAACGGGTAACACCAACTCCCATGCCAACACAAACAAGAGTGAAGCCACATTTCTCCATCGCTCTCTGCTTCTGAAACAGCTTTCTTTTGTACCTCCCACTGGGAGATTCTGCCTGTGGCAATAGAAAGTTCCCTATTAATATGTAATATATACCATAATTAGCACTGTAAAGCAGGTAGTTATCTCACAACTATCCTCCCATCATCCCCCTCATAATCACAAAACTTTATTTACAGAAAAAAAAAAAATTAAAAAAGCCCACTCAACTTAGTCAAACCCCAAACTATTCCTGACTTAAACAGCTGGTACAGCCCGCTGTATGAGCACAACCTAACAGGGGACGGATAATTTTCTCTTTAAGTACCTGAAAGTCTCCCTCTTCCCAGAGGAATTTTTAAAGCAATGTACTCTGCAAAGTGCATTACTAAATGTGATGCAGAAATAGAAAAAGCTCTTTAAAAATATAAGACGATGTGACACAAGGTATATATCCTATTATTTTCATTTATTGTCCATGTGTCTCAAGTGGCACTAATTTACAACAGTAAAGAGCAAAGCCATTAAATACATACAGGGGCCCTGACAGCTTAGGCGTTAAGTAAGAATAGTTCCTCACAACACCTTAAGAGTGCTGTTGTGCATAGAATAAAATTCAATACCATTGCAATTCTATGTCATGTATAAACCAGAAAAACATATAGAATAGCAGTGAGTATTTTCTCCTAAAGAAAATTAATCACCAAAGGTGCAATATTCCTATGCAATAGGTGCAGCAGTACACAGTTATTTTCCACATCACCATAAAAACTTATTGCAAGTGATGTCAAAATCCATTAGGTCCCACTTTGTTTGTTTATTACTGATCTGCTGCTGGAGGCAATCAGCTCCATCTCCAAGCAGGCTACATTAGCAGGCTGACACCGGTGCAAAGTCAGAATAGGGAAGGCAAACCACCTCTGAAAATAGTCTCAATTGTCCCAACTAGATTTGCAGATGAACAGGTGAGAAGTGCTCATGAAATCCAGCAGCACAGATGAGCAGTAAGGATTCTCCACCCCTCTGTGGGTAGTGAACGTCTTTGAAAATAAAAATCTAGCTGAAGTAATGTGTTGAAGTTAAGATTTCATCTACACAAACTCTTACAGGAATATATCACTACCAAATTCCTCATCCTGTTATATAACTGCAGCCATTTTAAAGCTTTTGTGTGATTTTTAAAAAATCCCCACATAGCTGAACCTCCACACAATGTGTGTGTACACAAGCTCTGAGCAGCCCCTTTATATGCCAAAACATGGCCTCACCTCAGCTGAACACAGAATCTTACTGCTTTCAGATAACTGAGACCCTACTCGGAAATGTTCAACTACTCTCAAAGTCACCCTGGCTTTTCAAACTTATGATTTTGTCAATACTGCAGAAAGCAACAAAAGAAATTAGCTGCAGTTTCAGAGCTATGCAGTGCTGAAGAAAAGATGCCAGTTAAACTTGCTCTTGTCATTAAAGAGAGAAGACAGAACACAACCAGTGTTCAGCTTCCCAAAGCTCTGTGATCTAATTCTACACAAAAGGCTTAATAAGGTTTAGGCACATAATACAATTAGTAATTTAGCTCACAAATTAGACTATCTATTAACACTCCAGCAGAGACATCAGACATATGAGGATTAAGAAGGAATTTCTGCTTCCAGTATGGAGAGAGAACTTAAATGCTTTAATAATAGGCTACTTCAGCTGCTGCACAGGAGAATGTATGCTGCATTGGTACAGAATTGATGTGAGCATGGCCAGCACCCCATTCATATATTAAACTTCCACCAACTGGAACCTTGTTAATAATTTGCACAGTAAATACAAAATGAGAATTTTAGAGCTCATCCTAAAGCACAATTTTAACTGGTAAAAATAGGTACTGATAGCATGGAACACACTGCATATGCATTAGAAGTGCACAAGAGCCACAATTAACATGTCAGCATGAAGAAAAAACAGATTAATCCAAGGTATGAGTATTACATGACATTTAACTGTAGGATATGAATAAAGAAGTAACTATTTCCTAAATCTCTGCACACAACATTTATTCTGTATCTAGTGGCCATAAGCAGTACAAGATTCTGATCAATCTTCTCCCCAGAAATAGACTCAAAAGATTGAGAAAAGAGCTGACACCTCTAGCACACTACTTAATGGCACTTTGAAAATTCACTTGGTATCTTTTCTTCCATGCACATAAAGGCAGGCTGAGAAGGAAGAAAACACTCTTGCACATTACCAATGCAGTAAAAATTCAATTACTGTGTCTAAAAAGTGTTGTTCCCACTTCCAGAAAACTACACATATAACCACATTTCTACAAAATGCTGAGATTGGTGTGTTCATGCAGACTTGATTTACTCACAACTGTTGTGTCAACAGGAGCTTTCCTGTAATTGCTTTCATAGGATACCCCAAACTGACTGCACTCACGTTTAGGTTCTGAGCTTCTGTTTGTATAAACAGTGCCAGTATTACTAATTCTTTTCAGCTCAAAAAACAAACAAAAATTTTTCATCAGTTTACTTCACACTCTAGTAAAAACCATTCACACACAAATAATATTATGAATCATGTCCATCTGGACTGAAATGCAGATCTGGCCGCAGCATCTTGTTCTCCACTAGCACTGCCTGCTGTTCTTATCAGGCATTCAGTGTGACTCCTCTTAGTGCAACTTAAATTTCACTCACTCCCTTACAGCACTCACCCATAAGAACATGCTTTGCTTTGCACACGTGTTATCACATGAATGGAACATTTTGATCTTACTCGCCTCAGGAAAAAGCAGGAGGAGGCAATTGCCCTAAACTTACTAGGAATAATAGTCAAGACAACCAGAAATTGTACCCCCCCAAGCTTTCATCATAGCACCTCCAAAGGCTCTCAGGCTTTCTCAAAACGTGCATGGAAACCTTCTGGCTCTAAAGGCAGAGTGGCCAATGGCACTGAAGAACATCCTGATCAGGATGTCCTCTAGTCCCATCTCTCTTCTCCGCTCAGTCACAGCCATGCAGAGGATGCAGGTGGCAGAGGAAGGTAAAAATTATTTGTGGAACACAATGAGAAGGAGAAACAAGAAACAGAGAAAAAGAGGTGGAGAGAGCAGTGGAGGTGGCAAGTAGGAATGTATTCTTAAAGGTGGCCTGGTGGTTAACAGCTTTGTTAAATATGTATGTTTTTTGCTGTGGAATTGATGGTACTAAAGCACAATTTAAGTTAGAACTGAGAGCAGGTAAGAACCCTCCCACCCTCTTCCTCTGAACAGAATTCCAGAGTACACAGCTCTTGCAGATTACTATAATTGGCCAATTCTTTCTTTTATTGCTAGACCACTGTGCAGAGTCAAAGCACTAAAATCATGTGAATGGGACTGCTGCTGAATGTCACGTATTTGCTCAAAGCCAGTTTCAAGCATACAGACATGATTTTTTTTTTTCATTTTCTTTTTCTGCAGTTCTGCTCCTGAAGGTCCAGAAATACACATCGTATAATTCTGGCATACAAGCATGAATTAATTTCACACTGCTGCAAATCTAGCGTGGCACTTGGCAGTTTGTGAAGACTGTAACAGAACAAGAGTGATTTCTCACTCTCAGTGAGCAAGTAGTTCCCAGACTGTGGTCTGTAAAATTCCTGTCACTTACCCACTAAATGTATCAGTTAGAAGCAAGTCTGTCAGATACTACATCATCGAGGCATATTTACTGTGGACCAATTTGGGAAGCTGTGAGCTTATATTTATTTTGAAAGCAAGACCTTAAAAAATATAGACAGTTTTCATTACAAGGGCCTTGAGTTTGGGCTACACATCAGAAACAAACTATTTTTGCAACCAACACAACAGAACTGACAGGCAAGCAGCAACTTTCAAAATACAAACTTCCATGTTGGGGAATCTTTTGGCTGGTGTCTTTTACAGGTCACCTGATCAAGAGCAGCAAATCAATGAAGCCTTCCTCCTCCAGCTACAGAAGGCATCACACTCAAAGGCTCTCATCCTGCTGGAGGATTTCAACTACCCTGACACCTGCTGGAAAAACAACACAGCCAGGTGTAAGCAATCCAAGAGGTTCCTGGAGTATCTCAATGACAACTTCCTGAGGCAGGAAATAGAGAAAAAATAGACATTCCTACCCATTCTGGATCACCCGCTCATCACTAGTGTCAGTGAACTAATTGGGGATATCAAGATTGGAGGCAGCCTGGGATGCAGTGACCATGCACTGGTAGAATTCACAGCACTGAGGAAAGTGTGTCAGCCAAGAAGCACAGTCAAGACCCTGAACTTCAGAAAAGCAAACCTTCAGCTCTTCAACTAGTCAATAAATAGGACTCCCTGGGAAATGGTCCTCAGGGACAAGGGGTTGGAACAGAGATGTCAGCTCTTCAAAGATGCTCTCCACTTAGCGCAAGAGCTCTCCATCCCCAAGCGTAAGAAATCCAGCAGGAAAAGGAAGATACCAGTGTAGCAAAGTTGGGACCTGCAGATAAAACTGGAAAACAAGAAGCTGCTGCATAGGTAGTTCAAGCAGGGAGAGGTTTCTTGGGAAGAGTACAGAGACACTGCCAACTTATGGAGGGATGACATCAGAAAGGCCAAGACGGGGCTGGAGCTTAACTTGGCGAAGGATGTTAAAAACAACAAAAAAGGGCTTCTGTAGATACACAAACCAGAAAAGGAAGGTTAAGGAAAGGGTACTCCCCCTGTTGAGCAAAAATGGTGAATTAGTGACAACAGATGAAGAGAAAACCAAGGAACTCAACTTCTTTACCTCAGTCTTCATTGGCAAACCCTCTCTTCACAACTCAATTGAAGGAGCACTAGGTGGACATCAGGGGGGAAAAGTCCCTCCTGCTGTCAGTGAAGGCAAAGTTTGTGCCCACCCAAGGAACCCGAATATCCATGAGTCCATAGTACCTGATGACATGCATCCCAGAGTCCTGATGGAATTGGCTGATGTAGTTGCTAAGCCACTCTCCATCCTGGAGACCGGAAGAAGGCAAACATCAAACCCATTTTCATAAATGGTAGAGAGTGCCAGGAACTACTAACCTAGTCTTACCTCTGTGCCCTGGGAAATGATGAAGCAGATTCTTCTAGAATCTATGCTATGGCACATGGAGAACCTGGAGGTGATTCAAGACAACCAGCACAGCTTGATCAAAGGCAAGTCATGTCTGACCAACCTAATGGCTTTCTACAATGGAGTGACTACATACATGGACATGAGAAGACCCGGACTTCTGCAAAGCCTGTGACGCAACCTCCCACAACATCCTTCTCTCTAATATGGTGAGATATGGATTTGATGGGTGGACTGTTCAGTGGATAAGGAACTGGCAGGATGGTCACATCCAGATAGAGGGTAGCTGTCAATGGCTCGATGTCCAAGGAGGGACAAGNTCCAAGGTTGGACAAGTAGTGTCTCTTTGGGATCTGTGCTGGGATCAGTGGTGTTTAATATCTTCATCAGTGGTACAGACCACGACACTGAGTGCACCCTCAGCAAGTTTTATGATGACACCAAAGTGAGTCATGCAGTCAGCACACCAGAAGAATGAAATGTCATCCAGAGGGATAGGCTGAAGAGGGGCCTGTGCAAACTTCATGAAGTTAATCAAAGACAAGTGCGAGGTGCTGCATTTGGGCCAGGACAATCCTTGTTACCAGTACAGACTGGGAGGTGATGTGATAGAGAGCAGCTCTGTAGAAAAGGACTTTGGAGTACTGGTGGATGAAAAGGTAGACATGAGTCAACAGTATGTGCTTGCAACCCAGAAGGACAACTGTATCTTGGGTTGCATCAGCCAGCAGGTTGAGAGAGGGGATTCTGCCACTTTACTCTCATGAGACCTTATTTGGAGTACTGTGTTCAGCTCTGGAGCCCCCAGCACAAGGACACAGACCTGTTGAAGAGGCAGGCCATGAGGATGATTAGGGTGCTGGAGCACCTCTGCTATGAGGACAGGCTAAGAGAGTTGGGGCTGTTCAGTCTGGGGATGAGAAGGCTCCGGGAAGACCTCATAGCAGACTACCAGTACCTGAAGGGAGCCTACAGGAAAGCTGCAGAGGGGCTGTTTGTCAGAGTATAAGGGTGGTGAGGCACTGGAACATGTTGCCCAGAGAGGTGGCAGGGGCCACATCCCTGGTGACATTCAAGGCCAGGCCTGATGAGGCTCTCAGTATCCTGAGCTAGTGCAGGATGTCCCAGGAGGGTTTGACTAGATGGCCTTTGAAGGTCCCTTCCAACCCTACGACTCAATGATCTTGCAGCCTAAAGCGCAACCTATCACATACAACCAAAATATCCGAAGTAGTTCCTGACTGATGCCAGAACAAGTCAACAGCTATCTTCCAAAATAAGAATTTAGACTTCCAAAGACTGTATTGGTTTATCTGTAGAGAACAGAGAAAGAACTTCAGAAGCACCAGACAAAGCATGCACAATTTCTGTTCCCCAATTCCCCTTGCAGCAACCTTGGCAACAGATCAAGTTTTATCTGAATGCCTCAGTCTGAACATATAACTAACATAGACCTAATACTTCACCCCAGCACACAACTCAAATTACAATCTGCACCTTAAAACTTCAAATCCACTACAGTCCACTTCATTCCACCACATCAGCAACAGACCTGCCAGTGAAGCAACACACAAGCCAAACAGCCTATGTTTGAAAACAGAATTAACAGAGGAGTATTATTCTTAAGGGGTTATTTCCATGCAATTTCCTTGCCTAGATAATCACATACTAGAGAATGGACTACAATCTGAAGAACACTTTAAGGCTTTTGAAGTTTACACCTTTTTGTGGTTGTGTAAAGTCACATTTAACTCCCTAATATTCAGGATGCAAAGTAAAAGATTCTTAACAAACAACCTTTCTGTTAAGCAGTTGGACACAAAGATTCAGTTCTAGAGCTTCCATGATACTCATTTAAAAAGTCACATCCATGCCTGCTGTTGCTGCGCAGCTGCTGCAGAAGCCAGTTTTTTATTTGCCTAGAGTGTATTTCAACTTGTCTTGGGCTCCTGGACCCTGCACAATCTCAATGCATATTTGCTCTAAAGGGAGTGTACTCCTCCCAGACACACTTAAGCAAATAAAACACTCAAACCCTAGTGTTTTACCAATCCCCAAATGAAAACTCTAGGCTAATTCAAGTAAATCCCATACTAGCTTATATTTATGTAGGCAATTCTAACAGCAATTCTTAAAGCAAGAATAAATAAAACACACCTCATGAACTTTATATGGGGCCTCCAATTCACGTGCTGTGTTGTCACTATAAACAGAAGGTAGTAATGCCGGGGAATATAGAGGGTTCCATTTCACATTTTCAATCTCTAATGTTTTAAATAAATATTAACTTTAATTGTGCTTTGGTTTTGTTTGTTTCCTGTGACACTCACAGACCTAATCCCAAAAGGCTGCTTTCAGATTTAGAAAAGTGCTCTCCTGAGCAAGGACTGAATTGACATGACATCTTTCTGAGAAGAAAAGAGGGCATCAACCACACAGTGCCTTAAATTTATTACTAGGACAACTTATCTTGTATAACTGAGAAATTACTAGGGTTACAGCTCTCTCCTGAAGTTAAAATGAAAAACAGCCTAAGTAATGCATTAAGTGCTTATATTAAACTGTTGAATGCAGATAATCTACTCCATGGCATGGAATTTACAAAAGGTAGTATTAAAGGAAAAAAAAAAAAGGTACAGCAATTCTCAGTCATTAACATAAGAGCTACCCCACCAAGTACTATGATTTCTGGAAATGTCCACAGCTGTCTCTGTCTCCTAAAGATGTGACAGTATTTAAACATAATGTTGAGCTTCTAGGTTACAAGTAGCAACAAGTGACTGCTGTAGTTTTTCTCTAAACACAGATTTCACAACCACCATAAAAAAAGCCTACTTGTCAAAGCCTAACAAAACCCCACAAAAAGAAAAGCCTAGCTCTGAAGATGCTCACCAATATCATAGTCAAACAACACAGCACAGACTTAAACCCACGTCACCCACACCAATGTAGGAGTTGTGATCACTAAGCAACTGACTATTCCAACAGGACTTAGACTATTCTGTCTTTTTCATGCTGCACTCCAATGATGTGATTCACATTAGGCTACGTCATCCCGAGTTGGAAAGAGAAAAATCTCCAGACTCAGTTCCACTGAGACAAAAAAGCATTCCTTGGTTAAGATTATATTACACATCCTAAAACTGTAAAGTAAAAGAAATCTTACACTATCAAAATTATAGTAACTTTCAAAAATTGTAGTCATCAGAACACTGTTGATTCTGATTTATACTGTTGGATAGAAACATTACAGTAATTACAGTAGATTACATATAGCCCTATCCAGTTATGTGAATAGTGGCAAACCCTGAAACAAATACATTTCCTTGCAAATTTCTTCCAAGCCTGTGAGAACACTTGAAACTGGCTGCAGAGTTGTAAGGAAATACTGGACTTCCTGCAGTCAGTTTGTTCGCTAAAAGAGCAAATAAATAATGAAATTTTTCCTTTCAAATGAACCAAATTTGCAAGTCACACTAGAAGAGAGAAGCATCTGTATCAAATAACTAAAGAGAAATCTGTTCTTGGGCCTAACATGGTGAAAAAACAAAGAGTCTAAATAATACCTGAGTTTAGAGATAAAAAATGAGATTGAATTCAAGGTAATAAAGTGTGATCTTTCTGAAAGCTTCCCCTAAATAATTGTGCCATAGACCTCAGAAAAATAAACAAACAAACAAAACCTCAAGGAACTCACACACAACCAACAAACAAACAAAAAAACCCCACTCTAACACAGGCGTTCTATGCTCTATTTCCTTCTCCTAGATGGAGAGCTGGAGTGATGAAAGAGGTAATTAGCTGTTAATCATTCGAGAGCAAAACCATATTTCTTGTGATTAACAACACAGTACTGTAAAAGATATTTATAACACCTTAACATGGAATAAGATATAAAAAAAGAGACGGGGAGAATGGTGGAAGGAAGAAGGCCAATCTACACCTCAAAAAACCCTGCTGTAACCAAAACTTACTGCTCTATAAGTCAGGGTTTATTACACAAGGGAAGGAAGGGCGGGAATCAAGCACTCATACGGAAAATGTTGGTTTTACATCATTTCACAGGGGAAA
Source organism: Turnix velox (assembly GCA_013400935.1). NCBI lineage: Eukaryota > Metazoa > Chordata > Aves > Charadriiformes > Turnicidae > Turnix > Turnix velox. Next base: position 378,860 of record VZTY01006491.1, on the reverse strand, counting down.
AAAATAATTAAAGACTCATTAACATCATAACACTTGTATTTCTAAAGATAATCAAATATTGTTACGTAATGCTGTCAGAAGATGCATTCAAGCTTTGAATATACTGAAGAAAAATTTTCAAAACTAAGATGACAAAAATAAGAAAACATAAACAATTATAAATCTCCTTCTGTTTTCCAGATGTAATTTAGCTGTCTTTGGGACTTCAGGGCTTCTTTCTTAGAATATTTTTTCTAACAGTAAGGTTCTTCACTTATTCCCTCCCTCCCTTTCCTTTCTTGATTCCTTCCTTCCTTCCCTCCCTTTCTCCCTTCCTTCCTACCTTTACTCCCATAAAACACCCTAATTCTAAGCCCATTTTCAGAACTCCTTTCTGCCAGTTCTGCTATGGTTTTGTCTGAACAAATGTGGTCATTACATTGTTTCCTACCATTGCTCCTTATGTAGCAAAGGGTCACTGTAAAGTCAGACACTTGTGATTCAGACACATCTTTCCTATTCCCTGCAGCTACTGAGCACAAGTACATGTCAGAGACATAAATACATCTTTATTTTTATTGTTATTACTCTCTGAAATCTAAGCACAAAACTGTCTTTCCTTCAATTTAAAAGTGTATGTGGGGACTTAACCCCTGTATCTCCTTGGAACATCAATGGCAGTCACATAGCTTTAAAACCAAATTATTCCAAAAATCAGTAAAGAATCCTACTGGCAGCAACATTTCTGAAAATGATTATTTTGAATAGTACAGAAAGCTTACTAGTAGGTTGTGAGAAGACATATTCGGACAACAATCAAGCTTTTCTTTAATATGAGGATCAGGCAAGACAGTTAAGATACAGCCTTATCAGATCTCTACAGCACTCAGTCTTGAATTTCAACTGCTAAAACAGTACTAATAATTTCTATGTAGTTTCATTTTGTTATGTATTTCTGTTATATTAGAGCATTCATTCATCTTTCTGTGGAATACTACTGATACTTACATCAGCCTTTCAACAAGTAATTAAAAGCTTCTCTGTATTATAATCAAGCCGGTGCAAACAAGTCACCAATGGATTAAATCTCTCTAGGTCACAAAAATCCATCATGTATTTTCACACCTCCCCAGCTCCAGATACACCTACACTCTCTTAAAGCCCACTTTATAGTCCTTCCTCTTTCTATGCTTAGAAAAGTGGATTTAGAGATGCAGCTACACCTAGTGATCAGCAGCAGATCACAGCAGGCAAAACTCAGGAAGACACAACAAAAATCAGAAAGAAGAATGTGAACACAGTGAGGTGAATAAAGCAACACAGTTAAATTTGATAGACTTCTTCCCTCTCACACCCCTCCATCTCGAATATATGAACACATGCTCTAAATTGATTTTGGTTTCTTGGAATCCTTTTTTAATAGGTAAATAACAGTATACATTAAATCAGAAGCACAGATATAGAAGTTATCATCAAAATGAAACAAAGAGGACTCTCAATTTTTCCTCAAGAACTTGAACAGATAATTCAGGTGCATTCACACATCAACAAGCAGTTTACTCTGGGGAAAAATTTCAGAACTACTACTTTACACGAGAGGCATAAATTAGAGCTGAAAGCCACATAAATGCATGTAATTTTCTGGGGAAACATCTTTAAAACTTAGTGATGTAGCTACCTCAAATCTTTGACAGTGATATTAACAAGCTTTAAACACAGGAGATATCCCTCTCAAATGGCATTTCCTTAAGCATGAAGTTGCAACTTGTGAGATACAGGATCAGTTCACAGGTCCTGACCCCTCAACATCTCTGGACTTTGTTCTATCAAGCCTACATCTATTACCTTTCCCTGGCTGAATCTAACAATGCAAAACTGAACCGACCTGCTCAACAGCAATGTGTAGAACTGACCTGGCCACTGGCAACTGGGCTGTTTGACACATTCACTGACCATCACTGTGTATGAGTGAGTGCACAGGAAAAAAAAAACAATAACCACAATTCTCCAGGTCAGACACAAATGACATTAGCCAGATGGAAGTCTAGAAGCTCACTTGCTCTTTCCCAACATGTTTTGTGCTTTGCCTGAGGATCTGGTCTCTCTAGCTGTCAACTGGGAGACTTCTGTGAGCACTAAATGCAAATGTTTGGGGTTTTTTTCATAAATTATATGCTGCTATATTGTTTCAGGATGCTGTGATTTGATTTCCTCAGATTCTGACAACTGCTAAGTTATGAGACCAAATAAACACAAATTTTTCTCCCAATGTTACATACCCTTGTAATATTTTTCATTTATTTCTGATTTCTAATGAGGTTTCATTACTAACTTTTGACACCAGAAAAAGACCAGAATAACTAAATAAAATAAATTGAAAGAAACATGACCCATACACTCACCTCAAAGTTTCTTTTTTAAGATTCTGCCACCTCCAAGGCCCAGATTCCCATTTTACCTGAAACTTTCTAAAATGTATCCCAGTTTACAGGGGAACACAAACTTTATTTAATCTGTTTAAAGTTTTACAACAAAAAAAAAAGACATCTTAAGAAGCCAGTTTGTCATTCATCATGCTTCCTGCTTCCATTAATTTGCTATGAATAATCTTAGATGCAAAACACAAATCAAATCATTCACCTATTTGCATGACAGCAAAAAGCTTTTTTGAGAATCTTTCCCAAGAGCTCTCACTGTTTTGCTAGGCCAAGTTCACACTTTGAACTTCAACTAGAATGGTTTTGTTGATGAGCTGACATCTGTGTCAGCCACCACAAAAGCTGCATTTTCACTGGCATATGTTACTTCCTTAGGAAGTACAGGAATGCAGACCTACCTGATGGATGGGTGGAGAGGAAAGAACAGGTGGAATAAGCAATGCAAGCAAGTCCAGGAATTGTTAGAATGAGATAAAACCACTCCTGGAGCTTTTTGCTAGTAAAGTGATTGGAAAAAGCTATTAAAAACTTCTAAAGAGAGATCCTGAGTACTCTGAAGAATGTCCTTAAACACAGCTAATTATACCAGAAACTTTATTTTCTATACATCACTCCAATTCCCAGAAGCTTCATTTCAGCTGGGGAGGGACCTATGAAGACTTAACCTATATTCTCTCTTTTCATCTTCCCTCTCTGCAGTCACCAAACATCAGCATCATCAGAGTAAATTTCAACTTAAGTGTGTCAAACTTCCTCCTTATATCTGTTTTTGGAAAATGTGATTCTTGTTTCAAGACTGTCTACACCCAAAAATAAAACAGATAAGGCAAAAATTACAAAGCACAGCATCTACTCAGATTGCAAGTTTTTGTACTTTTAGACCATGAAACAGCTTGAGGATTGTTCTTATCTATGTCACTAATAATTTTCAGTTTTCATCGAGCACTGCTCCTCCTGTTCTTCTCCTCACAATTGCCACTGGTCCTGGCACAAAGTTCATTATGAATGAACAACCACAAGTCCACGCATCCACCTCTCTCAGTGCCATGGGACTCATCCTTTCTCCAAGAAACTTTTAAAATCAGTACCATAACAAGAGCATTTTAATCTACAACCTGGTTGCTTTCCATGTCAAAATTGAATGTAACAGCCTAATAATAGCCTTCCTGTGGTCAAGTTCAGGTTATAAGCAAGAATCACCAATTTTGGAATTTGGGTTGTATGCAAATTTGCATCTATCAGAGCACAATGCCTTCATAAAAATCCAGTTTCTGACTTCTATTACACATCTCCTCACTTTCTAATTTCAGTTCCCAATTTTGGTATTTGACAGTACTCATCTCATCCAGACCCTTCATTTTATATAAGAACTAATATTTGGGCTTACAGTCAAACAACTCTATGCTTGATCAGAATCCCTTCCAGAAGTGGACTGCTTTCCCTCACCTGAATAATCTACCAAGGACATGGTAGCGGGAACATGGTGGAATCAGGTGGCTTTTTGTATGACAGAAACATGATGTTTCAGGAACTAGCATTCAGACTTCGAATGGGACCACTTAATAACATTCCTGGTAAACTTATAAACAAAATGAGCAACATTAGATGTGCTATGATTTCACAGAAAGAAACTAAAAAAAAAGAAAACCCAAACCCTCTAAACTATTCCTGCAGAAATGGGGTAACTTAAAAAAAAAAAACAAAAAACAGAAAACCAAAACTTAAGACCCAAAACTTAAGATAAGCAGCACTGTCAATTTAAGATTATATTTTCACTATCACTTGTATTCAGATTCTTGAGATCACTTGCTTCTTGAACTGATGAATCCAGAAGTTTAAATTCTTTAGTTAAGGACTCAGAGAAAATAGCATTGTTATTAACTGTTAAGCTGCTTTCAAAAGATCACTTGAAAGATTCCAGGCCTTAAAAAGCCAAGATCTGATCTTTCAGTAAGATTATTTTCTAAATAAAAAACTCAAATATAATGGCAGCTGACAGTAATGTTAGAACCTACCTCTGTAAAATAAATCAGTCATTTTAGAAAAGGGCAAAAATAAAAATGGAACTATAAATGCCAAAAGATTACTTAACTCACCCACTGCTATTCTCTGCTTAGAACATGTGTGGAGTTGGTTTTGTTTCTTTTTTCTTGGTTTATTTTTAAACTATTTACATTTTACTCCTATAACGCTCCTCTGAAACAAGGGACAGCTATTACAGAAGGCAACTACCCAACTCAAGGACTGATGTTCCCGTAATTTAATTTCCATGACACCAATGCATCAAGCTTTTAACATAAGCATCAGCAATTTTTACCCCCCAAGCAAAAATTACTCTCAGACACATATGGTAAAGTACAAAAAAGTACGTAAATGGAAATTTCATCAATTCTGTTCTAAAAAAGTTATAAGAATCAATATTAGAAATTACACATCTGTGTGTGCATCTTTCCAAATAATCTTTACGTTTCCCATTCAACATTTTTGTACATATGCACACAAGAGGAGAAAGGGGGTCAGATTCTGCATCCTTTGCAGTCTCACTGAAGTGTGTAAATTGCAGCCTCTGCCATTCAGCGCTTGGGAAGGGATGGAATGACACCTTTTCAAGTAACTGTATGCACGGGTCATCTCCAAATTAATTGTTTTCCATCACAGTTCTTTCTGCAGCGTGCAGCAATGGAAACTAATACAATAGATACAAATCTAACACTAATGGGGGATTGCTCTTCAGCAAAACAAAAAGCACTTCATGATGCAGACCCTAGCACAGCATCAGCATACCGCATGTACAAGTCATTTAAACATCCAGAAGAACAGTTGCCCCAGCTCAACTTTAAACAAGAAGTAAAGACGGTTCAGGCAGGCCAACAATGACTTACGGATTTATCTTAATAAAGCAAGAGGTCTCACTGGAGCCTGGACACCAGACTTCTCATATTAATGAGTTATAGGGGCTAATATACAGGACTTAAGTTCCGTAACTCACTACCGAGCACAGCTTCATCCTAACATCAGTGTTTAGAAAAGATTTCATCATTATTATATATCACATCAGTACAAAACATTTTCCTGCTCAGGGGGCTTGGGTCCTATTTGCAGTGAAAACGTTGAAGAGAAATTAGGAGAAACAGAGAAACGTATGCAGAAGGTCTCTAAAACATAACATTAAACTAGAATTTTTTTAAATTTTTAATAAAGTTTTAAAACAGATCCCTAATTCCTAGCCATAAAATTTGGCGTAGCTACAGCACTGCTCAGAAGCACCACGCAATGTACGAAACATAAACTATCCTGCAGCCCGGGCAACAAGGAAAGTCAAAAGTATTGTTCCCATCGGATCAAAGCACACTTCGCATGAACCGACGACCAGATGTCTTCAATTTAACGTGCTTTTCAGTTGCACTCACTTCAAGTCGGGAACAAAACAAACCCGAAGGAAAAAAAAAATCTGAAGTTTCTCTTCGCAGAGAAGCACGCAGAACTATTTCACAATCCGAACTGTTGTCTGAAACGACAAGTTTCCTCAAGACAGAGAGAGAAGCGGGGTGCGGGCAGGGGGCGGCTAGACCCCGGTAACCATCAACTAGTCCCGGGCTCCCAGCGCCGGCTGCTGGAGGGAGCGCACCGGCGGGGCGCTTGCCTAGAACGAAGCCCGACACCCTGCAGGGGTGGGCAGCTCCTGCCCTTTGCCCTGCCCTCCGGGGTCACGATTTTGGGGGGGTGGGGAGCCGGGGCTTCAACCTCCGTCTCCACAAGAGTTTCACACCCGCACCTACAGGGACAAGTAGGGCAGCGGGACGCTCGCCGGCCACTCCGGGCAGCACTGCCGGGTCTCCTTCTCCCCCGCTGCCACCGCCAGCACCGGGGTTGCCCACCCGCACCCGGGACAGGGTAGGGAAACGGGAAAAAACTTTCGGGAAGTCGGCAGAGAAACGGCAGAGCGAAGCCAGGTCCCGCCCGTCCCGGCCCTGGTGCTGCTTCAGCCCCAGCAGCGCACGGGCGCAAAACCTCACGGCGTCCCGCCGCCGCCGCCCAGTCCTCCGGACACTCCTTGTCTCCCCCATGAACGCAGTGGCTCCGAAGTGTCCTCCCCGCCAAGAGGACGGGAAGAAAGGGGGGGAAAAAAAGCCAGCACTAAAAAACCCACACAAACTAAACCCCAAACCGAGTCCGAAATAGCGGCGCGCCCCCGCACACCCCTCCGCCTCCCCCGGGGTTCCTTACCTGTGAATGTCTGCGCTCCCGCCGCAAGCAGAAGTCCAGCCAAAGTAAGCAGGCAAGTTCCAACTTTCCCCATATTTCCACCCCTCTTCCTGCTCCAAAGTGCCAAACTATGTGCCAAAGTAGGAGGCGCCCCTCTCGCCCCCCTCCAGTCAGTGGGG
>VZTY01006491.1:305279-369764 GCA_013400935.1 Turnix velox | reverse complement strand
AGCAGAAGTCCAGCCAAAGTAAGCAGGCAAGTTCCAACTTTCCCCATATTTCCACCCCTCTTCCTGCTCCAAAGTGCCAAACTATGTGCCAAAGTAGGAGGCGCCCCTCTCGCCCCCCTCCAGTCAGTGGGGGCAGGCGGGAGGGGGAGTAGGGGGGAGCCAGACTCCCCCCAACTCGGTCTGCGTCCCTCTCTTCGCCCCTCTCTCCGCTCTTAAGGGCAGGGGAAAGAGGGGTGCAAAGTAGCTCGGGTCGGGCTGCCTTCCTCCGGCCGCGACGCTGCTCTCGCCCCGTGGACGTCCCCACTGCCTTCGCGCTGCTTGTCGCCCTGGAAGAGTAGAGTAGTGGGGGGGACACCCTTAATCCGCCCGGAGCCGCCGTTAGTCCCGGTTTAGCTCGACTCCCTAACTGACTCGCCGTCCCCCCCGGCAGGCAGGCGGGCTAAAGGGAGCGCGGAAAGTCACGCCCAGCCGGCGGCGCCGCCATTCTCTTCCACTAGAGGGCGAGGCGGCGCGGGCCGGCGGCAGCGGGGCGCCGCTTCGCTGGCCGGGCTCCGGTAGACGGGCCGGCCGGCCGGTCGGTCCGTGGTTGCCGGCAGAGGCTAAGTCGCTGGAGTCATCTTCCCGTGAGCCCTTCCTCCCTTCTCGCTGCACCGAGAGCAGCTTTTGCTGGCCGAGGAGATGGTTGCGCGCTTGTCAAGACGATACCGAAAGTGCCCGGACAGCGAGGGGAGAGGAGGAGGAGGAACCGGGGGTATAAATAAATTAATAAACAAACAGCGATGAGAAAATCCCCATCAGGTCTCGGTAACTTTGCCGCGGGCCAGTACCGTTGGTGTTGTGGGAAGCTGCGAGTACGTGTCCCGGCGGGACAGAAACCCTGAGGGATGGGGCCGCCGCCGGCTCGGGCAGCCCGGTCCTTGTGGCGGCGGCCTTGCGCTCCCCGGCCCCACTCCGGAGCACCGGGAAAGGGACGGATAGATAAGAGGAGTGTGATGGGAGTAAGCGCTTGTCTGTTCATAACCGTTTGGTCTCGTTTTTACAGGCAAACCCGAGTCTGGTCGGGGTGTGAGGCTGGTCACCGGGTCTTGGGCGGAAACCGCTACTCCTGCCCTCGCAGCCAAAAGGCTGATGCCGAAGAGGAAATTAAGAAGTAAACCGGGTTCTTCCAGCGAGCGGCGCGGCGGCGGTCGTGTCAATTCATTGCTTCTCACCAAACTTCAGCCCCTCGCCCGGCCCTCGGTCGCGGCCACCCTCAGAAGCAGGCGGGGAGTTGGGAAGGGACCCGCAGAGGCGGTTGCTCCGCGTCCCCCCCAGCTCAGAGCAGGGTGGCAGCTTGTCCTCCTGCCAGAGAGTGATGGCATCATTAATTGGCAGGGTGAATTAGTCAGCGATGGAAGGTAAAATAACCTTAAAATGGCAGTATTCTGTCGTTATCCGCAGACGGCGGCTTCTGACATTTTATCTCTACATCATGAGTGAAATTTAGGTGCTTGACGATCTTTTCTCCGTTCTGGGGCTTTGGCTCCTGGTACCCAAGGAGCTGCAAGGATGCGTGTGTTGGTTTTAAACCAGTTCTTTCTAAGTGGGACTTCGCGAGGTGGAGGTGTTTTTGTTGGCTATGGCTTTCAAGGAGTGCTTTCTTTATAGTTCGAGTGCAAGCGCGGCCAGATTTAATGCCTTTTTATTCCCTGGGGTTTATAAATAAAATTGTGATTAAAAAATGCTGCAATTAAGGTTTTGAGCTGGCAAACTCAAATGTAAGAGCTGAGGTTCTGAATTCTCAGTTTTCTCCACACCAGCCCTTTGGTTTTTAACACTGTTCTTACACACAATTAGCCAGCTCCAAGCTGTTCTCATCAACTCTGAAGTCTGAACTCTACCCATCCCCCATGTGGTGATGGGTAGAGTGCGAATTACAACACATATGAACAATCTGTGCCTATTTTGTGTTATTCTTACTTATAGGGCAGCTTCTTCAAACTTAGGGACGCAGCAGTATAATTTCCCACTGATAGCCCAGCCATTCTGTTGCCGAGACCTTGCTGTATGGTGTTTTCGCTATTGCATGTGTTACGTGATGAGATCCTCACGAAGGGACATGAACTTTTCGATGGTGGGGGGTAAGACAGCTGCCTCAAAAGTTAACGCAAGGGGGCAGAGTAGCATTAATTGTTGTGTTACCTGACGTCAGACTTCTTTTGACTTGTGAACATTCTCTTCGTTTGTTATTTGCCTAGAACTTCGCAGTTTTCTCCCCAGGAAAAGCTACCTTAATTCCACAAAGCTTTGGTAACCTTGGAGTATGTTGCAAAAAAATTCCAATTGTTTTTATTTTACTTTTTTTTTTTCCAGTGTGTATAATTTATGCAAATTTTATGCTCTCTGAAAGCTGCAGTTATAGCTTCTGAAAATTAGAAACTAAAGCTATTCTAGAAAATATTACCTTTGTGACTGAAAAATTGTTAAAATGCAGTGTGGTGAAGAACGTGCATGTTGAGACTCACAACTGCAACTCTCAACCCCGTCTTTGTTACAGGGAAACAGAAACTCCATGCTTGTATCCGCTGCTATCCAGTGTTAGCTCAATGAATATGAGGCAGAAAGTCAAGTTCTGTGGATTACAGAAGTGGGAGAACGTTCACAGTTAAAACAGGAGTAAGGCTGAAGTGCTTTACCTCTGAAGACGCAACCATTCTGCTTTAATTATAGTAAACATCAGAAACAGTTAAGCTCTAGGGAACAGCTAAACCAACACGAACAATAGAAAACGCAGGCCATGCATGGCTGATCAGGAATTGTTAGCTGTGTTTTGCTGAGTTTCAGTACAGGAGCTTGTATGAAAACAGTCCAAAAACGCAACAAAAATTAACTACACCATCGAGAAAACACTAGATGAAACCCAGAGGTTCACTAGTGGTTTGATTCCAAGAATGCCTTCATGAGAGTTTGTTAAGGGCTAACCTGGGGCTCAAAAGGGGAGTGGAAACATCTGACAAAGAAAAGCAAATTCTTTGTTAATTGTTTCTTACTGACAAACAGATACTTTGCATCTTTTTGTGAACTGGATCACCTCAAATAAATACCTTTTGAAAGTTCCTTCCATACACCCACTTTAGCTTAGGAACACAGATCACAGAATTACTCCTGCTGAAGGCAGTTGAAAAACAGTGCAGCTGAGCAATAAGATGTGGAATAATAAGAAGAAATAATTTTAAATTTTAGTAGCTGTTCTGTAGATTTTAATATACATCAACAGGACATGCACTCATATGACCCTTCATTGCAAAGCTTTTCTTTTTAAGTACGGAATTTGTATATATCACTCTGAGGAAAAATTAAACAACTTGATGATAAGTTATGAATAATTGCACTATTTATTACACAAACCACAAACTTGGCTGGCTCAGCTGCCCTCTGCCTGCTAATCATTCTCTTGAAAATATATTTCCAATATGAAATGATCTTCTGAGCTACCATCAAATAATTTTTTAAAATTCCAAGCCAATACAGAACTGTGAATATTACTGCTTTGAGAGATCTGAGGTCCAAATAGTTATCACAGTGTGGAAACAGGGGTATTTGACCGATGTGAAGGAAAAGCTTTTTGGATAGACATGCATATATGTGTAACAATTACATATATATTGTGTTTATCCTGCTGTTATCTTTCTCTCAAGGCATTAATGATATTCACAGTGCTATTTGTTCTCTATTACTGCTGCAAGAACAATTAAACATGTATCAGATTCCCTAAGACATCAAGACCATCCTTCATAGTCCATAGCATGAAGTCACCATTGCTATAATAATGCAAAGCAGAAGCACACTCTTGCTCCAGTTTCAGCATAAATAAAAAAGTGAAGACTTGTATCCAGATACTGGAGGAAGGGCCCAAACATCCTGTCTTTTTCTGACTTGTGACAATGCTGATTAAGTGGGCAAGAATGTGGGCTACAGGGCTATTACCTGATCTTTAGGATCAGTAGCAGATAGCATCAGTCTTCCAGCTTAAAGCTATTTTTTGCACAATAATGTAGTCAGACAAGAATAATTTTTCACTGGCCCACTCCATCTTGTTCTAAAGCTCAGATAGTCCAAACTTCACAAGTCTTTCAATGATACTACTGTTTAAATATGATGAAAAAGCAATTTTCTTCACAGGATGGCCACATTTCCATTGTTAAGTGCAAGTAATTAGCAAAAGTAGGAACTGCTTTGTCCTGAGAAAGACAGAAAATTATTTCAATTCTCTGTTTTTACTAAAGCCATTTCTCTGATATAGTGAATTGCAGACCTAATTTTTCATCAGAATGACCCACTCATGAAAAATCTTATCATCTCTGTAGGCTGTGGGATAATATGCCAAACTTGGAAAGTTTTTTTTCCAGTTGTTACTATTTCTTCCTAAATCAGAGAATCATAGAATAGTTTGGGTTGGAAGGGACCTTAAATATCATTGAGTTCCAGCCCCCCTCCCACTAGATCAGGCTGCTCAGTGCCATGTCCAGCCTGGCCTTAAACACCTCCAGAGAGGGGGCATACACACCCTTCTGGGAACCTGATCCAGTGTTTCACCACCCTCACTGTAAAGAATTTCTTTCTTAAATCAAGGCTGAATATGTCCAATTTACATCCATTATTTCTAGGCCTCCCATCACATATCTTATTAAAAATTCCTACCCCAGCCTTTGTGTAGGCCTCCTTCAGGTATTGATAAGCTACTATGAGGTCCCCCCTGAGCCTTCTCTTCACCAGGCTGAACAACCCCAACTCCTTCATTCTGTCTTCATAAGGCAGTTCAGAAGAACATCTCCTTAGCCAGTGTTCACATAGATATATGTATATATCTTCTAATTCAAATTCTTCACTTTTTCAATGCTGATATTTTGTCATAGGGTTTGAAAACAAAAAAAATAAATCTTCTGGTGTCTATTTTAAAAGTCAGTGATTTTTTTGAGAGAGAGCTAGGATGAGAACATACTAGTGTCCTTAAAAGATGATATCTACTACCCCATACCCCATCTTTTTCTGCTTCTGAGGAACAACAGAGAACTCCCTGGATTCGAAGGTCGATCCACACCAGCTGCAAAAGTTGCTGCATTTAAAATGTTCTATTTTCAGTAGAGGCTCATCATCTTTCCTGCTTATTGCTGCTGGGGCTAGCTGGCACTGGAATTGATCCCTGATCATTCATTTGGCACTGAAATGTGCTAATCACAACTGTGGCTGCTCCCTATTAGATATCATCACATGTGGTATGGCTGCCTACTTTTTTTTTTTTTGGTACTGCTAATGATCCATGGAAGCTATGGTAAGTGATCCATTTTGTACCAAGGACACCTTGCTTTATTCACTTGATCACTCTGTAGGTTGGTGGTAATGAAAAGTAAAGTCCTCTTTGTTTCCAACTGCTTAAAACCAACATTTTCTTATGACAGATGAAGAAATTCTACATGGACCCTCTTGGCCTTGGTAATTATACCATAGTTTGTACTCCAGAGAGAAAACGCATCCAGTTCTTTGCAAAATAAAACAAAAAAAGTACGTGGGAGACTACAGAGAAGCAATCTTTAATCAGAAATCATTGTCATAGAAGTGAAAGAAAGGTCTGAGGTGTCCAAGTGTGTGGGACCTTTAGGTCGGGAGGGGAGAAACAGCTGGCATTGTACAGAGATAGTCACTGCTAGTTCATACTCAAGAACAAATAGATGCTCTTTGGAAAAGTATCTATTTCATAATCTCACACTTTGTTATAACCAGATGAGTAAGACAGAGTGTAGCCTGGGCAGGTAGAAGCTTGTAAACTCACAAAAAAATTATGTGCCATTCTGTGTCACATGCTGGAAGCAAAGTTTTTGATTCTGTGTCCTTCTACCCACACATGTGATTTGTATGAACAAGGAGGAACATGTTTCTCATAAAAGGTTTTATTTGATGCACTTTGGCAAGTGCAAGCCAAATTCTGGTTTGTTTTCTAGTTTTCGGCATTTTATTAGAAATCTATTGTGTTTAACAGCCTAAAAAGATGTTAAACTACTGAGGATCTTTACTCTTGGAAATATTTTATCACTATATTTTATATTTAAGAAGCAGGTCTCTTCACAAATTTGAACTTTCTGACTGGGAACAGAAAGGGTCAATGGCTGCCTAAGGAGTGGGGAGCCAGGAGGTAAATGTGGTAACAGCTCCCAGCAGGAGAAGGGCCAGGACTCTGATTCACCAGCTCCAGCAAGGTGAGCAGGGTTCGGCCAAGGCTCTCGATCGTCATGCAATTCAAGGCAATGAGGCAAGTCTGAAGTGAAGCCAAGAAGAGGATCTGCAGATGTTAGGGTTAGGATTGGGTCCAGTGACCACCAAGAGGATCCACAGTGATAAGACAGGTCCAAGATCAAGACCAGAAGTCAACCTATGGGTTGGGGCCTGGAACAACAGAGTCTGTGACCGAACACATGGAGACCGGTGTTCCTGCATTGCAGTTCCAGCATAGACACCCAGTGTGAGCTGAACTCTGGCTTCTGGGATGACTGAGAAGAGGGTGTGGGTGGAAACCCCAGCTGAGGCTGGTCAGGGCCTTTAAGGTTCATTACTGCTTTGTACTTTCTATCTTTGCATCTTCAAATATATTACATTCTTTTCTAGCTTTCCCCACCTGGTCAGGAAACTATCTTCACTGTGCTTTTACTACTTGTTCTTAGCTTCTCCCAAAGTATGTGTGTCCTAACAATGTCTCTGTCAACATTATCAGGATGTACATACAGAACATGAGAGCAAAATAGTTCAAATACCTAATATCATTAAACAAACACCTGCTTATACCAAGCGAGCATGTATAACCTTCAGAACTGTGTATACCTGGATAGGATTGGTCAGGAGCAGAAAGAAACAGAAGCACAGGATTGATCAAATGCAAATACTTGCAAATATTCATATATTCAGTCTTCAAAGTCTGTACAAATGCAGACTGTAATATCATCTTTGTCATTCGTTGCTTTGATCTTGTCATTCATCTGGGCTAACATCCTTTTCTATTACAAATTTGAGCTTAATTTCATTGTCTTCAAAGTTCTGTGCTGTTCTACCTCTCCCTACTCATTTGAACTTCAAGTTGCCGTTCTTTATTTTCAGTGCTTCTGTAATCAACCATGTCATGGAACGAGACCAGAAGAATCAAAATTTAGGAGATAAGCACTACTGTGAAGTAAGCCAACTTCTCAGACTTCCAGGGCAGAGTAATTGTTCCTAAATAAATTAACATTTGTTACATAAGAAAAGGAACACACACTGAACTTGCCAGCAGAGATGTAGCATTATATTTTTATGTTAAAAATATTCTAGTCTATCTATTCTCCACAGATTAACCCTTTTCCAAAGTGTTTTTTTTCTGCAGGGTCTCATCATATGGAACATTCTCTATAGTAGTCATAGTAATCATAGAATCATAGACTTGGAAGGGAACTTCAAGGGTCATCTAGTCCAGCCTCCTGCAGTAAGCAGGGACATCCTGCACTAGATCAGGTTGCTCAGAGACTCAGCAAGCCCGGCCTTGAGTGTCTCCACAAATGAGGCCTCCACCACCTCTCTGGGAAACCTGTGCCTCACCACTCGCATGGTGAAGAATTTCTTTCCGATGTCTGGAAATGTCCTTTTCTAGTTTCTAATGTACTTTTCTAGTTTGAAACCATTGCCCCTTGTCCTGTCACTACATGCTCTGAAAAACACTCCCTCCCCAGCTTTCCTTAGGCCCCTTTCAGGTAGTGGTAGGTCTTTATGAGGTCTCTCTGGAGCCTTCTCTCCAGACTGAACAGCCCCAACTCTCATAGCAGTGGTGTTCTGGTCCCCTGATATCCTTGGGGCCTCTTCAATAGGTCCATGTCCTTCTTGTGCTGAAGGCACCAGAGATGGGCACGGTACTCCAAGTGGGGTCTCATGAGAGCAAAGTGTCAGAATCACCTCTCAATCTGCTGGCCATGGCTTTGCTGATGCAGCCCAGGATACAGTTGACCTTCTGGGCTGCAAGTGCACACCGTTTACTTATGTCTCCTTTTCATCCATCAGTACCCCCAAGTCCTTTTCTACTGAGCTTCTGTCTATTACATCACCTTCCAGTCTGCATTGGTTACAAGGATTGTCCCAGCCCAGGTGAGGCACCCTGCACTTGTCCTTGTTTAACTTCATGAAGTTTGCACAGGCCCACCTCTCTGTCCTGGTCCCTCTGGATGACATCCCATCCCTCTGACTTATTGATCACAGTACTCAGTTTGGTGTCATCTGCAGACTTGCTGAGAGTGCACTCAACTCCAGTGTCTATATCATCTATGAAGATATACAGCAGCAGCCCCAGCACAGATTCCCTACATTGTCAATCAAGCCATTGACAGCTACCCTAAACTTCACCATCCAGCCAATTCCCTATACACTGAAGAATCCACCTACCAAATCCACATCTCTCCAGCTTACAGAAAAATATGTTGTGGGAGAGCGTGTCAAAGGCCTCGAAGAAGTCCAGGTAGGCAAAAGCCACTGGCCTTCCTGTGTCTGCTGCTGTAATCACTTCATTGTTGCAAGCAATGCCTAGAAATACTTGAAAAAAGTTTTGTTTTGGATGTCTTCATAGAATGCAGAGGACTGAAGCAGGCAACTGATGCCATCAGTGCTAACACTGACTGATCACATCCATGAGGGCCCTTAAGGTGGTGTATCCAGTTAGGGGAACATATTCCTGCCATCTTGGGTTCATTCAGACAAACATGCAGAGAAGAAAAAGCCAACTGAAAAGCCATATTCAATATAAGATTAGTTCTCTTTCCGCCTGTAGACTTCCCTTGAGTTTTATCCCTCGCATATATTTTTCTTTTGTGGCTTTGAATTAGCATCAGATAATAGAACTTGTGCCTTGGCATAAGATTAAGTTTTCCCAAAAGTTCATTTACAGCTTATTAGGAGTTTGTGAAACTGAAGAAGTGAAATATGCAACCTCTTTATTTCACTCTCTGGGCCTAAGAACAGTCATTGAGTGATAGAATTACGAGTTCCTTCTGCTTCTTCATTACGAACTCTTATTTCGCAATGTAGCATTCATGTTGTCAGCAGCACCTCTAGACCACTTCTTACTATTACTTGGATGAAACTGTCAAATGAAATGCATAAGATGTTTTTGAATTGGATTCTATTGGAACATGAAGTCAAGACTTTTTTCCTACAGCTGTAGCTGAATGAAAGGAAGAATACTTTATATTTTGTACTTGTCTTTCAATGAAAAAAAATCATAATAATTTTTTTTGGAAGTCTGCTTTAACAACAATTTAAACTGTTGCAAAACACTGCAATACCAGCTCATCAGAGGCAATTCTGAGCAGGCAGACACCCTGACAGAGTAGCCAGTGATGCAGAATCCATCAAAGAGGCAGCATATGAACAAAGATGTAGGTCCAGCCTCACACCACCACCTATGCTGACTCCAGGTTTTTACCTTAATGCAGTAATAAAAATTTGATACCCAAATAGTATGTCATAATGATGACAACTCTAAATCATGCTGGTTGTGTTAGTAATCTGTAGAATTTAGTTCATATTTGTTTATTTGCATGTGTCTGAATATTTTTTTGCAAAGTGGTAATAGTGGGCCAGGGGAGGTACTACAAAGTTGAAAGGTTCACATATAAAATCTACTTCTCTTATTTGTTTTTTTTTCTGATTCTTTATTTTATTTTTTATTTTTGTAATATTTCTTTTTTTAGAGAGCAGTTGGACATATTTTGATAGACTTATGATTGAATCCTTGTTGGTGTTCGCTTGTGCAGAATGATAAAGAGGCGTGAAAGTTAAATGTGCTTCATACCATCATTTTTTCCTCTTGATTGCTTCCATACCAACAGCAGATGTCCAGTGAAGGGACACAAATATTTCCCTTTAGCAAGTCATTCCACTGAAAATAATGGGGGCTTATTTAAATAGTGTGTCCCTGAGGAGACAAAGAGGGAAGCAAGCATAGGAAAGAATAAGAGCAGAAATGTACTCAATCAAAGAATTACTTCATTTGCATGTAGTATAATTTTTTAGCAAGTTACACTTTACAAATTAGTAGAAATTCAACTGCCTACTGATTTGTCAAAGGCATTGGGAATGGTAACATGAAATTTGTTGTGGCCATGAATGCCATTGATTCTCTTGCTCCGTGCATTATTGTGCTAAAAAATCAATTATCTGATAATTGATTTTATACTAGCTGTTAAATTATTTTATTAAGTCTAAATTAAGAATTATGACGGATACAAATTAATGTGCTAAAACATAATGCTGAAATGGATTCTTCTCACAAGTTTAAATAACCATTGTGATGAGACAAGAATGATTACAAAAATAAAAGAATGATAAATAAAAGTTAGGAAGGCTTTGCAGATGTGGTGAATCATTAGATATTACTTTGCTTTTCATAATGAGTGCTGATCCTGCTGTTGCATAGTGTGCAGAACTTCGATTGAAGTTAATGGGAATTGTATGCACTGGAAAACTCCAGCGAGGTAGATTTGGGGGGTTTTATTCTCTCACTAACACTGTTAGGAATTACAGGATTGTTTTGGGGCAAAACTGTTAATTCTTTTTAAAAAATCTAGCCACATTTGAAGGGCTACACAGTAGTACTAGTTTTAGCTCTCAAAAAGATTAATCTCTTGCAGATGAGACAATGATGTTTTCCCCTTTCTCTTATGCAGTGATCAGATTTGAGTGTTGCATAGGAAAATTTTCTCATGTTGAAGAACTGACCAGTCATTGTCTGAAACTATAAAATGATTGTTGTTTCTACAAAGACTGATGCTAAATCGGAGGCAGCAAGTTTGCGTCACAAATCCTTATTTTTACTACAGTACAAAGAAATAAAATGCATTAAAAGAATAGTACTGAAAAATAAGTACCAGCAGGTTACAAAACATCTCAGTTAAAAACACTTCTATAACTTCAGGGCTATATCTTGTCCAGATTCAAAAGTTCAGGTGCATTTTCAGCTCTTCATAATATGATTGTATGAATTATGTACAATAGCCTTTGAGGTCATAAGCATTTCACATATGAGTTAAAAGTTTCCTAGGTAAGAATTTCTCCCTATTGAGCACCAAACACTTCAGAATGATCCATGTCATAACTGGAAGTAACTGCCTCTGCCTATAAAATCTCTGAAATGGTTCAAAACCAGGGATACAGCTTCTAGAGCAGAGGAACTGGGGGGGGGGCAAAGTAGAAATCAAAGTAGTTTTACTTTTTTCTGATTACAATAGCAAAAGATCAACCTGTGGTGCCCGATTTGTCTGCCTTAACACTTTCACCAGTATTACTGTTCCTGTTTGACCAAGTCCTGCATCCAGTGAAATCAGGAGTAATGGCACAGCTCCCTCAGCACTTAAGCTGCATTTCAGAATACTAGGCACCTTCCTAACCTTGTGCAGAGATAAGGCGAAGACAGAGCTGAAGAGCCAAGCTAAGGCCTCTTGGTCTCTTCATACATAGGGGAGTGCACATGGCTCCTGAACCCCATGAGTCCATCACCACTTAAGGGTGATGGTACTAAGAAGCTACTTGAAGATGACCAACATGATCTGAATAAACAGTATCAAGACTAAAGCAAATAGCCAGAGGCTGCTCAGTTACATGCACAAAAAGGCATGGTTCTGTCCTAAGTCCATTCCTTAAATCATGGACATCCACCATCATGGATGATGGTAGCAATATTCATTCAAAACATATTTGCATTGTAGTTCATTGCCAGAAAGCTGTGGCTTTTGCTGATGCCTCCTTAGAGAGGTTTTAGTCTCTGTCATATCTTTCTGCATTTCCATTTTACATGGCCCCTCCTACTCTGTGAAAGCAGTAGTCCAAGCTGTCTGTTGTCATGCTAGTTAATGCTGTAGATCCCTGACTGCTCTCCTGGAAAATTGTTCTGTCTCCCATTTTGATAAACATTCATTGGTCCCTCAGTTTGACCTGAGGAAGAAACCCTCCCTACTGATTAGTACCTATTGTCTCTCCTCTGGAAAAGAAAGTGTTTTCTACATATCCCTGAGAAAAAGTCAGTGTGTGGCTTTTCATGTGTGTCTTTTAGCAACAGGAGGGCTTCTTTCATGAGAGATCTTTCTCCTTTGAACACTCTCAGATGTCTCTTAGGATAAATGTCCATAAGAGAGTAACTCCTAGCATGAATGATGCCAGCCATCACCCTTTGCACATTTGCAACTCCATCTCATCCAATTAGTTCCCAGCAATGCTCCCCCTGAACTTGCAACAGATGTGAAGCAAATCCCTGCAAAAAATACAAAGCAACACTGTGCACAAAGCTTGAAATACCTGTGTCATGTGGGATACTTCTGCTACCTAGAAGTCTTGTATGAGGTGATCCTGTGTGACAAGAAAGTGCTTGAGAAAAGTAAGGCATAAATATTCCATACTGACTGACTGAGATGCATCATTTCTAAAAAGGAAACCCTTAGGATTTCTTAGGTAGGCATAGCTTTGTATTTTTGTACATTAACTCAGAAACACAATGAAAGAGCATTGAGGCTTTGCACTGGCCTTCCCCTTGGTAGAAAGAGGATTAAAGAGAAGGGATAAACAAGAGAACAGGAGTGGAGACTGCCTTGGACCATTGAACCATGGGTAAGACTGGCTGGAAGCGTCCTGGAATTAAGTGCAAGAGATCACAGGGTAGACTCAAAATGTCTGGTGACCCCAGACTCCGTTATTCTCTTGTTAATTTGGGCAGAAAACATCCTTGCAGAAAGTGATTTCTAGCAATGGCCAGGGTCAAAATGAAGGACTGTGAATGCTAGGTAGTGTGATGGTTCACATCAGGATCATCTGGCTCCCCTGTCAACAGCTCCTGTACCTCTTTATCTCTATTCCCTTTTGTCTTGCATCATGCTCAGAGCTGTGCAGCCGAACCTCTGGAATATACCTTGCTAAGGTCTGTCCAGTCATAACCTGACAGTACTTTTCCCACTTAAAAGCTCTATCTCCAAAACCAATGCTTGAATCTTCAGTCACCCTAAATTATATTTTGACCTTTATAAATACCATTTCAGCATAAATATGCTGCAGCTTCTTTAGTCTGTTGCAGCTTACATGGCCACAAGACTTTCTTCACTAATAGCAGAACACCCACTGTATTAGCTGTATCTGTCTTAGATAAATGTAAGTGAAAATGCCCTTTAGATTCACTGAACATTTTAGGTTTTACTGAGAAGCAAACATTTCTGCACTGCTCCGGATGCCCTTGAGAACAATTTTTCTCATTTTTCTTAATTCTCCTCTCTGATTCAGTTTCTATGAAGAGACTGTAGGAAAGATACAAAAGGTGGGGGAAGGGAAGGAGGGGAGGGATAGCAGAGAAACAAAGAAAGAAAAGGTGCAGTTAAGAAAGAAAACATCGTGTAACAGAAGCACTGATGAAGTGGGAAAGCTTGAATGGGGAGAGGAATCAGAAACACAGAATAAAATGACCCAGAAAATGATGAAACAATTGCGGCTGACACAGAAAAGTGGAACTTACCAGTAGCTAATATGAAAATGATATTTGGAATAAGTATGGTCTGCTTATATTTCATGGTCTTTTCTATCCAGCCCACTTGAGAAAACTCTATCCCATTAGACATAAATGGAAGACATAGAAATTCCAGATACTGCATATATATATATATATATATGATTGCTGATCTCAGTTGGTGACACTTGCCTTTATGAATTCACTGAGTTATTTAGATGGGAGAAATCAGAAAACGTATCAGTGCCATTGTCCTGGCTCTGCTAGAGCAAAACAAAATGCCAGTGTCATCATGAAGATGAACTTTCATATGTAATATGTGTACAGTATTAATTTTATAATGAATTACAGCCTATAAAATGCAAACTATTTTAAAGACTTCAAGAAATTAATGTTATGGGTATTGCTCATACACCAATAAAAGAGTTTTCAGAAGACTGATGTGATATTAAAAGAGTACTTTTCATGCATAGAACATTTTAGAATACTGCAAATTATGGCCCAAAGATGTTTTCTTCAGATATTTCAATGAAATGAATGGTAACTTTGTCAAATTAAAAAGTCTACTTTGCACTATACACTGAGGGAATTCTCTGAGACAGTAGCTGGTTTTCTTGAAAAAAGGCATTTTATACTTTTCTGGAAATAAAAGCAAGTACCAAGAACCACCAATTTTGACTAATAACTTTAGTTGTCACAGGACTTACGTTTCACCCTCAAGGAGCGTTTTTGGACAGATTTAAGTGGGAGAGTGGTGGATTAGTGTGAATGGTTTTCATCATCATCAGGGAGAAGTCAGAGTGAGATTCAGCTGAACAGAAGACAGTGGGATATTGTTGCATAAGAAGAGCTCAGGGAGGAAATAAGGGACTGATCATCTTCAGTTTCTGGCTAAAAGAGAACAGATTTCAAGAAGAGATCAGTTTAGATTAGAAGAAATTGGGCCAAAGCACCTGTAGATGTAGGAGAGAGTTGTGAGTTAAAAGCATTTCTTTCCTGAAGTGCAAGTTCTTCTGAACATGGAGTCTGAAGTGTATAAACTTGATATGCAAACCACTCTGTCACAGTGTCTGTCTGGAGGGCTTGGAAATGTGCAGATGCTGCAGGAAGGAAAGCTGAGGGGCTATCACTTTTTTTTTTTTTAAAAAAAGATGTTAGACTGCTAGACAAGAAATCTCAAGTTCAAGAGTGTTAGTTTCAAATGAGAAACCTGAGAAACTATGAGGGCTTAAAGCAGAGGCATTTTGCCTAAAAGCATGTGGAAGTGAGCAAATTACTGTATTTGCACCCATTTAATGGATAATAAGGTTAATTTGCAACTGGATAATTTAGTACATATTCCTGTGTACCTTGCTGCTGTATCTGTGCTTATGTTCAGCTACAGAAAAAAGAAGTTTATTTGTATGAGAATAATTAAAACAGATACATTTATACATGACTTGCATGGACTTTCTGGGCAAGATAATTTGCTCTAAGATTGTATCCCTGTTGGTAGAATGCATATCTGGTTTCATGTAGACAAACCTTTCACTACTTCTTAATAAGAAATGCTAGACAGAGCTATACTTTAAGAATATGGCTAAGATGTCACACAGGCTGAGAGAAAACTGTTGGCGCAGCAAATGAACATTTGGATCATACAACGATAAGAATAATGTAATTAAATTCATTTTCATACCACTGATTTTATCACCCCATTTTCCACACTCTTCCTTCTAGCCATATGCTTTGTTTCCATCCAAATCTCCTCATTAAGGAACAGTGACTAACATTTGCTACAGTCAATGCTGTAGATCAGATTCTGGGATTGTTGGAATAAGGTTTATTCCAACTCAAGAAGTAGGAACATAGTAAGAAAGAAGAGAGAGAAAGGCTGATATAAAATAGAAAAGCCCGTGAATGTAGCTGAGTAAAGAACTTGGGGCTGGAGGAGGCAGATGATCAAATAAATTTTGAAAAAAAAATTAAGTAAGGGAAAATAAAAAGACACAAACAAGGATTAAAAGGAAAGAAGGAAAAAGGATAAGAAGGGGGAGAATATAAAGGAGCCAGTTAATGGTAGCTGGAGATAAAAGGGGAGAGGGAGGATAAGGCATAAAATGAGACAGAATTTAATTATGCATACTTTTCTTTAAATGGCCATCTAGCTTCCAGCCCCATGGGCCAAGTGTCTGTTGCAGTTCGATTGGTGGAACAAGCATGTCGTACATCACAGCTAAAATGTTTAGCAATGGTGCTATATTGAAAAGAGCACACAGTTTTCAGGGAGGGGATAGACAGGATGCAATGTTTGAGATCAGACTGCCAAAGGAGCAGGAACTCCAGCAGCACGACTCATCCCCTCGGGATCAGGTTGGCAGGATTTCACACGCACTCCTCTGACAGTGTGAAAGTGGCACTTGTGATACTCCTAATAAAGGGCTCCTTTATTCTTCCAGACAGAGGAGACATGCGTTTGACTATTTTCTTATCAGAGCCTACGGGGACAAGGTAATTGGACCATTTGAATATTTGCTAAAGCTTCAAGTACCAGTTTGGCTGTAGCCCTCTGCCAAACTGTGTTGACTGATGCAGCACTTCCTCCCATGTCTGCCTCCAGCTGCACTCTTTGGTCTCTGCTGTGCTTTTGGCAGCATGGTTCTTTTCCTTCTCACCAAATTAGGCATTAAGAGGGGAACCGAGGAGTCCATGTTCAGTCAGAAACAAGTTAGTTTTTGTAAGATTCAGTTATTATTGTGCAGAGCATTTACACAATCAAAGGAGCAGGGCAAGAGGCAGAATTAAGCATTTTGCTGTTTGGCTCTTATAGGATTGGGGCCTTCATGTTATATTTAACCTGTTGATAGACAAAGGGTTTTCTAATGGCAACATTTATAAAAACTCACATTCCTAAATCTGAGAAGTCATAAAGACCACAAATGAAACCTTCAGCTCATCTTCAGATTAAGAGATCTGTCTTTATTCTCTCAATATGGCATGCTGTCACTTGAAAAGAGCTTCATGTGTTCCTGTAGGATTAGCTGGTCAGGGAGGGAACCACTGTCCAGCTAAGAGAGGACTGACCTCTCCAACTCAGGCTTTTTCTGGGAACAAATCTCAAAAGAGCCTCTATGAGATGCACCTTCTTTTTGTCCAAAATATTCTCAGGTCAGAAACTAAAAATAGTTTATTTTCTGCTGCTCTCAGAGACAAAACACCATTGTTGGAAATGTTAAAAGGATTGCTCTGGAGTCATGATGACTCACAGCATTGAACCACTCTTTGTGATAGAGATAATAAGATTTTACATTTTGAGGCCTGTTTTCCAGTTCAATCAGCATCAGCATTTTTTGTATCTATTTTACTTTTAATATCTCTGTTGCTGTTATAGCACATTAGTATTTTTTTGGGGAGTATGTGGGAGGTGTTGGTGCTGCCATGTAAATAACATGCATGGGAATGTGCATTACATTTCATCTCCGTGTGTGTGTATTATTTATAATAGGACTAAGCCCTGCTGAACAGTGAGGTCATGGCATGCCCTGGCCTCTTGGTCCCTCAGCAGCAAACCAGGGTGTGAGGTAACACCTCTTCTGCCCACACCAGCTTTCATTGTTTTGAAAAGAAAAATGTACAGAAGCTTGTGGATTATTATTGCTGGGCCTCACTTGGCAGTACAGGATGATGCACTTGCTGATAAGACTAGAAGTTTCAACAACAACCAGAAAGACCAATTTCTATCCCTTCCTCCAAAAGGTCACTTTGTGTAAGGCTGCATTAAATTCAAGGAGATAAGGCTACAGCTTTAAGGCTATCATGCTATAGGTTTAAGGCTATATTAGCTTTGATTTTTCATTAGTTCTGTTTCCCCCTTGCCTTGTCATCTCCTTTCTCTCTTTTTTCTTCTCCTGCAGTGGTGATTCTGTCTCCTCTAAAAAAAAGAGTTCTAATAACATTCCATTATTTCCTACATGATCTTAACTCCATTTGGCTTAGAACCCAAGTGCCATCAGGCCACTGCTGACATTTTTAACACTGTTTCAAATTCATCTCCTTTGAAACTCTTCTGAGCAGGTTTGCAAGGTGGGACTTCAAAAGGTCACTTAATTGCTAATATTCACATTCTTTTAGTACACAGTGTGTACATTATACAGAAAGCTGGTCATGATTTAGAAAAAAAGAAAAGTACAGCAAAAAGATGGAAGCTCTCTAATGTCCTAAACACCAAGAGATCTAAAATACTGTTTTTTCCTACACTTTTGTGGCGGTATCATCGTTTACCCAAGTCTCAATACCCAGTATTCTTTTACATCAGTATATAATTATAACATGATTTGGCGTACACATCTTTTGTTGCAATATATTTTAGAAAAGTAAATTTATCACTGCAACTGAGGAAAAAATCCAGTTTAACTGCTGAAGAGCCAGGTTGAGTTCATCCAGTTCTTTCCAGCTATTGGAAAAATAATTAGTTCTTTTATTGCTACCAAGAGAAAAACTATCAAAAGAATGATCATAGGATATATAAAATGGCAGTTAGATGTCTGAATTTAAGAAGTCTGCATCTAAACCACTTTTATGGACATTATGGCTATTATGTCATTCGTTTCTCTGTTTCACTTTCTTATAAAATAAGATGAATAAAAGACAAAGAGGACACAAAATGTTGACTTGCTCTCAGAGCTAAATCTAATCTTTGGATTTAAACACAGCCTCTCAAGGGACTTCAAAAAAGCTTTACACAGTCATATAGGGAAACAAACTGAGTCACAAAAAGGGATTCTTCACATCTGTAATTCTTTCATTTGTCAGTATTTCATCTTTAGACATTCTTTGGAGCAGGGATTGTAACCCAAATTCACTTTAGGGTAAAACAATACCCCAACAACTAGTCTATTGAGTAATCCTTTTCTGTTTTCTTTCTGGTATTTGTATTGGGGTTTTTTTCATTTTTTGAGTTTGTTTGGGTTTTTTGCCTAATGAATATTTCAGTATTCCAGGAAAAATGAAACAATTTTAACAGAATGATTTGGGGAGTTTGTTTTTATTCTAGAAAAGGTTGAAAGTAGACATTTCAACAATTTATTACTTTTCCCCAAAAAACAATGTCTGTTCCATAAACTGACTATTTTAACTAAAATTGTTTTGGTGTTTGATTCTTTACAACAGCTTCCTTACTTGTAAAATCAGCATGGCTGCATCAGTGTTTTTTTAAGACCATAAACAGACATTGTTCTTCTTTGAGAAGCAGAGTAGAAAATTATTCCTTCTACTTCAGTCATTAAAATAATGTTCAAAATGACTCACGCATTTTAAATTCAGATTTCTAGGGGTCTATATTTATTTTGTAGGAAGTGGAAAACAAGCCTTAACAGAAATACAGAATGTGACAGAAGAGTTCAGACCTGTCACTGAATCATTTTATGGTGAGGGAAAATGGTAAAGAATAAATCCCAGCTGTGAAAAGAATATTTAGGTGTCTTGTCCTCCAATAATTTACATCTGGCACTTACTGCAATTCCAAAGACATATATAGAAGCACTTTCAGTGACTGGTGTTGCCACCATTCTGTGGTAAGCAAAAACGATGGAGGAAATCATGGTCTATTCTCAGAGTCTGTGAGAGCTTCCCTGGTAGCTGATCTCACTAACGTGTTTCAGAGGAGAATGAAGGCAACATCTGCATTCCCAGATATGGTAAAATAAATTAAAAGCTGTTTGAGTTTTATTTCTGCTGCTTTTAAAACAGTGCTATGTCTCTGATGGAATAAGACATTAAAGAAATACATATTTTTAAAAAATCTAAGCTATTTTTAGTATAGAAGATGGAGTTACATCTTTCTTTCTTCTCCTCCTCGCATCTTAGTAATATTGTAGCTTCTGCAAGGAGCTACTTGCTTAGCTGACTTCTGCCCAGCCATCATGGAAGATGTGCAAACAAGGATGCTGTCAGTCAAGAAACATGTGCAGAGGTCAGTCTGGGCCTCTGCATATTAAGTGATAACAAGGAAATTGTTTCCCTTCATATTATTAAGACTGATGCTGTATTCACCATGACCCAGTTTTCTCAGAAATGGTGGAACTTATGCAGGGGAGGAGAAAAAATATAGATCTTTGGCTATTCAAAAGTTAATCCAAACATTGGGTCATGCTTCTCATTCCTAAGTTCTGCAGATTCTTTTTGTGACATCAATCAAAAAAGGCAACATTTGATACACTTTTTCAGCAAAATACTGTTTGTAGTTAGATGAAAAGAAATTATTCTAGTGAGTTATGAGTAGCAGCTATCTGCTCAATAGGTGGATCATTTTGGCAGCTGGATTTGAACTAATTGGACTGCTTGTTTGCTGACTCAGTTCTGAAGCAAGCCAAATTTCAGTAACGGGTAGCCAAATAATTAATCTGATTTTTCCATTCTTTTAATAATTAGGAAAAATTTCTCCCCTCAATGTAGCAGCGATCTGCTTGTAAAATGGAAACTATGAAGCTAGATAGAAGTTATGTAGTCATAACTGAAAATCAGCAATAAACAAAACAATTACACAGAGCAATTGCTTTGCAAAATTGATGTAACTGTACACATTCAAAATCGTACACAACTTTTATATAGTAAATCATTTAGCAAGTTGTTTCATTTACTGCATCCAGCCTCCTACCCAAGTCTCTCCTTGTTCCCAGATAGGCTTTCAAGAATAATAAATACTCCCTTCAGGGAATATGCTTTAAAGCAAATAACCACTGCCAAATAATTTATCATATGTAACCACTGGTTTCCATTTTTAATTACTAGCGTTTCATTCTACTGCTGGTTTAGCAGAAGTTGAGTCTAATTCTTGTCCTCTGTATATTCTTTTTTTCAGGAGCTTCTTGTCATCATATATTCAGAGTTTAAAATAGAGTATCCCTTTTTTTGTGAAGAAAAGCACTTCTGTGGGACTTTGCCTATGGGATCCTGTGGCAGAGACAATCCTATTTAATTCTTGGCATGCAACATATGAAAGAAGTTCTTGTATGATTCAAGTTCAATAAACAATAGTAGGTACTTATTTGCATAGGGTAAGCTCTGTGTTTAAATTCTAGATAGTTCAGGTTTTACCTGCTGTTCAAAATTTATTGTAATCTCCTGTTTATTTCTTCAGTGTATTTAATGAAGCAATATTTGGATGCTGGTTTTCTGGTAACTGAAACAGAATGAATGATCCAGCTTGTGGTTTCAGTGAACTTTTTTCAAGGTCATAACAATTTACTAGGGCATGACTGCCTTCAAGAACCAAGTTACCAAGAATTCAATCGATTTTTTAAATGGTTTGGCTCTAAAAAGGAGGAAGGAAGAAACACAGGCATTTTCACCCTGTTAATTCTAGTCTAGTTTATTTCACTAAGAATACTGAATAGCCAAAAGATAATATTTTGCTCTCATCAAGCAGATACAATTCCTCTGACATAGTGGGCTTGTCTAAGCAAATGTCATAGTTTTTAGGGTTTATAAGGAAAGAAGTTTTAAGTAGAACTGATAATTTTTAACAGTTTTAGACCCTGACAATTTTCACTGTGCTGATAGGTTTAGTATTAACAGCTCTTTCAAACCAACATGTGATACTAGGAGCTGGACTTTATAGTGATCTGAGCATCCCACATGGCTTCAGTTGGATATATTTCCAAGGACAGAACTTGGCATATGGTTGGAAGACTCTCATCTAGATGAGAAGTAAGAGGAGAGAAGAACACTCCTTTGCTTCTGCCTAGGATCTTGCCTTGATGTAACTGAGGCAGCAACATTCAGGGAGACAGTGACTGACCTCAGCTGCTGCCCATCAGAGTGTGACTACAGAATGAGAAAGAACAACAGCATCAAAGACATACCTGTAATGTTTGAGGCTGTCCTGCTACCACTGATGCCTTGTTCTGTGATCTGCAAGTGAGATCTAACTTGTGGAATTAAATGAGTGTTCTGTTCAATGTGACAAAAGACTTTTTTGACTACTGGTGACTGATTCACTACAGGTAGATCTGATCTCCCCAGCTGACAGGGACCATATCTGTGCAGGTGTTTTGCACTTATTTAGTGGCAGTGAGTACAAGTTCCTCAAGCACAAGGACCAAGCTGTCAAGATCCCAATATATTAATCTTTTATAAGGACTAGACAGTAAACTTCTCACACAGAAAAGGTTGTTAAGCGCTGGAACAGGCTGCCCAGTGAAGGGGTTAAGGCACCATGGCGGTATTTAACAGACAGGCAGACACAGAGTTAGGTTGATTGCTGGACTTGATCTCAATGGTCTCTTCCAACTAAGACAATTTTATGATTCTATGATTCTATAATAAAATAAATGTGGCAGCATAGTCCTTATTCTGAGTGTCTCACACAGGGAGCAAGTAAAAACTCAAGATGCTGCCCAGTCTCTGTGGTGGAGCTACGGAACTTCTCAATTTTACCCCCGAATTAGCAAGTTACATAATCAGATAATGAAAAGTTTTTGTGAATCACAACTGGTGTATTTCATTCAAAGTATATTCAACTATTTGAAAACCAGTTACACCATAATGAGCATGCTTTATGTTCAAAGCAGAGAAAGCAGGGCTGCATTTCAATGAGCACTGAAGTTAGGTTAATGGATTGTTTCTCCAAATGTAGATATTTCAAAAAATAAAGCTGCAGGTTTTTTACTTTTTAAAAGAAAACCATCTTGGCAATATTTTTCTTTCATATAAATGTAGAAAAAGGCAGCAGATGCGCTAAGGAATATGTTAGAATTGAAGTGGTAGCACATTTTAGTACCTACGGATATATGAATTAATTTTCTTTTCCTTTGTTTGTTTCTCTTGCTATACCTTACTTTAAGTAGCTTGAGGATATATCTGAAGTGGTTATTTCATATTTTCCCATCTATTCTCACCAACAAATTCTACAGAAAATACATGTTTCTGCAGCTATAATGATTAAATAAATTCACTGTCGGTACTCACAAAGAATTGAAATAAGTCCAGCATCTATCTTTCCTTTATCACAATTTACATACTGCAAATGCTAATTTCAGAATAGGGGTCATTAAAAATGTGTCAGAAATTTGATTTAAGTGGCTAAAATATTCCACATGATTGCAAGAAAAATACGCACTGTACTTTGTTTGATTTTCTTATTCTATAAGGAAGAGGTTATTCACAAAATCATAAGAAGTAGAGCCAATATAACCTAGATGTATTCCTAACAGAACACTATGTTAGGAAATCACAAGATAATAAAATCTCTGCTATAAACAAATAGGAACATTCTAAACACATTTTTCTAAAAAACCAAGGGGCAATATTGACAGCAGAAGGTTTTACTGGGAAAATGAAATCAGACCTCTAGAGAACTAGAAGAATTCAATGCTAACTGCTGTGAACAGTGAAAGTTTTCCTCAGAGAGAAAACACCAGTGAAAAGTTATTATTTGCTGTTTCAAAATTTAAGCTTGAAAAAAAGAATATAGAAAGCAAAAGGAAGTAGAGTGATTGTATAAGTTTTCTTGGATTACTGATTGTTCAATCTTGAAACACTGACAGAAATTGGTAAAGAATTCATGTTCAGCATGGCCTGCTTCTGTTGTTTATTGCTTGTTTTTATAGTTGCTTCCTCTACTTCCATGAGTAGAGGAATTTATGCCCTTCTAGCATTTATAGATTTAGGTTTTCCCATTTCCATTATTCATTCTTTAGAGACTGAAAATCCAGCAGGCTGTGGGCAGTCTCAGCATTGCATCAATCATGATTGCATGAAGTGTTCCTTGAAGTAGGACCTGAAGCTTGGAGTTGGGCAGAGCTTTCTTGTGTCCTGTCTACTAAATAAATACGCTTCTACCATACAGGGGGCTAATACCGGCATTGATTTCCATTGTTGACAGAGGGATTCAGCTAGGTCTGACAACCTTGACTATTTCTAAGGTAGCTTGAAGTGCTTCTTGGTCTGTTAAACTTCAGTGCCCACAGTAAATGTGTAGGGAAAAGATGGCCTCTCCCAGTGTGCCAGCACGGCAGTTTAGAAACCTTTCTCCAATGGTGGAGTATGCAGCAGAGGAGAGAGTATTTAGTCAACGACTCTGCTATTAATTGATCCAAGGGATAAGTCTGCTGACCTTCAGGCACAAACAGATCTTGTCCACTTACTTTAACTTCTGCCTTAGTAGTTACTAGAATTTCTGGAGGCAAGATTTTGAGAAAGATTCCTTTTGGCTAATGCTTATTGATATTTGCTATGAAATATCACACAAATAGGGTTTGAAAACCACATTTTTATAGATCTTGAATAGATATAAAATAGCATGCTTAAAAATCCAGTTTTATGCTTCCTATCCTATCCTATCCTATCCTAAATGCAGTAAATATTCACATTCAGATTTTGGATTTTTTACCTGATATGCTATCCAGAATTTATCCACATTAAGTGGTTTACAACTATACAGGCAGATAGTGTGATACCTGAGAGTTAATCTCTATTCAGTTATTATTGCAGCAAAATTTCTAGTCAGTTATATTGTGCTCTATCTGAAGCCTATGGGAGTTGTGTGGAATAAGTCTGTGTACAATTGTGGAGAAAAGTAGCATATATGTATATATAAATATAAAATGTATAGAACATTTAATAATGTTATACCAATGGTACATAACTTAATCTTAATAATGGTTGCATTACACAAGACGTAAAATGCAACATTAACTTTCAGTACATCTTTAAATTGTTTTTCTTGCAACTGAATTTTTTGTGGCAATGTTAAATAAACATAAGCAAAATATTCAATTTTATTCATGATTTTTATCTACCTTAGAGGACAATGACTGCTAACCATCAGCTGCATGTTTATGTAAAGAAGAGTTTAATAAGATTTTTGTATTTTTAAGTTCCATATATCCTTTCTTCTTTCCTTCCTTCCTTTCTTTCTTCCTTCTCTATGTGGGGATGAATATCTTTTGCCAGTATAAGCTGTTTTATAAAGGAATGACCTTTCAATGTCCTCTTCAAGGTACACAGAAATAAGTTGTAAATTAAGCAGATTAAAAAAATTAATGAAATTTTTTTTCAACCTTCACCATAAAAATCCACATTACCACATTTTAAAGTTATAGTTATATGTTAATGACTAAAAACTGAGGAAGAAGAAATTAAAAAAGGGTTAATATTACACAAGTAAGGTGTGTATGTAGGATACACCCCATCTCCTATTAAAAAATATGACTTTTCAAGAGAAGCCAAATTTTTAACAACTAAAAGAAAGGCTGACTGATGACTAATACTAAGAACAAATGTGATTTTAAAATGGCTGTACTTTCATTACTTCCCCACTTAAATCAATCAAAAAAAAAGTCAATAATTAAGTTTGCAAGATGACAGCTTGATCAGTACAGTTGTAATATATTACCTTTAATAATCATGTAATCCCTTTTAAGTATGCTAGAAATTTAGGTTCATCAGCTCTAGTAAAGTAGCACAACACTCAGAAAACCTTTCTATATTAGTTTCTCCTGAAAATGTGTCCATTTCAAACCTTAATCTGTAAAAAATTATCTAGAACTATGAAGCTGTATTGTGTTTGTTGGTCATGTACTATGCTTTTCATAGAACTTTAACAATCTTGTTTAAGAGTCTGGATTTTCCTACTGATCAAGACTGAATGGTCTAAGGAGGCATTCTCACCATGTGCTTCATGCAGCACAAAGCGTGCTGAGTAGAGCAGTCAAGGCCTCTATATATTAGAGATGTCACTAGGCAGTGCTGCAGGTCATCTGCAGCTAAAAATACACAATGTGAATCTCTTGTTGGAGGTCATAAAAATA
The DNA here is from genome assembly GCA_013400935.1 of Turnix velox. Lineage (NCBI taxonomy): Eukaryota > Metazoa > Chordata > Aves > Charadriiformes > Turnicidae > Turnix > Turnix velox. The sequence goes on along the minus strand of VZTY01006491.1, from coordinate 344,447 downwards.
TTCAGACTTGAGCAGTAAGTTAGCTTTCTTGCAAAAGGGCTTTTCTATCACAAGAACTCTGTTCACAGGTCAGACTGGAATGGCCTCTACACCCTGGCACTTGGGTAACAGCACTGAAAAGGAACAGAACACATATGGATGACTAAATCCATGTTGCAAGTGCTGCTGTATTTGTGTCCACCTGGAAACACTTTCCATTGTCTCAATCTTTCTAGCAAATCAAATGTCATTTGAATGATGTGAGGATGACTTCAAATTACTATTCAAAATGCGTAATTTTGCACATTAAGATGCTTTTTTTCTGCTGTGTTTCTGTTTTGACCATCCTAGCAGGATCATCCTAAAACAGGTAAGATGTGATTTCATACACATTATAAATTGTTAGTGAGATCATATTGCAGGCTAGAACTATCAGTAAAATTCCAGTGAACCTCATGAGAAGACATCAGTTTTTAGATGTTTTGTAAGCTAGTATAAAAGGCATTGATCTCAGTACAGATCCTTCTTGGACCTCACTTTTCTGAAAATAGTAAGGCCTTTGTAGTCTTGAACATTTACTTTCCACCTCCCTGATATTCCTTACCTGTTTTGCTTTATTTTACTTTATTACCTGTCCTATATTTCAAAAGATCATGACACAATAATCCATCATGTCTAAAGCTGACTACAAGTTTGTGAGAATCCAAATAGGTTAAATCTGCTGGCTCTGTCTATACCAACAGTTATTTCATTAAGTACTGTGATTAGTCTGAGATGATATACCTTTCACAAATCCATGGTGACTCATACTTATTAAATTGTTCTCTTCCAAACTGAAGGAATATTTAAGGTAGCCAAAAATAGCACCTAAGAAGTTCTGCTACTATTGGCTCAGGCTTTGACACAATTAAACAGACTGCAAAGTATTTTCCTTTGCTAATTTCCAGTTGGGATTTCTTTTTCAGATTAAGTTGCAGTTAAGTCTGTGTAAAGGTGGCAGAATCTTCCTCATGGATGTTTTTCTTAAAACTTAATATGCATGGTGTTAATTGCTACAATTTCTGAAAATGATCCATTTCTGATCTAAGCTACTTTTTTTCTTTTCAGCTGGTGAGACGTGTAAGAGCTTATACATGATATTTTAAAGGTGTATCTATATAAGATGTATTCTTTTTTGTTCACAAAGATTATCTTTTTTCTTCCCTTATCTTTGAAGGGGAGAAAGAAGCTCGGAAGCATTGGGAAGGCTGCAATAAACTATGTGAAATGCTTTAAAGATTATTTATTTTACAATTTCCCTTGATGAGTACAAAATGCACCTGTTTTTAAAACTAAATTTATTTTACTATGACTTCTTCTTTTAAAGTTGCTGCTTCTTTGTCCTTTACTTTTTCAATTTACTTTATTTGTCATGTGCTTTTTATATGCCTTTCATATTCTGCCTAAGTTAGGGAAAAGTTAGTAATGCTTGAGAAATCAGTTCAAGACTTTTATCACAGTTGTTTCACCCTTTTTATACAGTCTCTGCTTCTTCCCCTGCTGTACTCAGTAAGTTAAGGAATCTTATTTAGTGCAGACAAATTTATGTAAGCTGTACAAGAATAAGAAGGCAGAGCTGGAATGGAAAGTGTGTCAGCATGTGCTAGTCTCCAAGACAATGAAAATTAATGGCTTATAAAGGAAAGAACCAATGTCAGAAGAACGAATCTGAGAATCAAGAGAATGAAAACAATGAGCAAGAAGATGAAGTAACCACAGTATGAATGAAATCTTAATGATATGAATTAATTTATGTTTGTTCCAACATGCTACACTCTTGTGATGATGAATTTGCCAAAAAATCTGGAGCTGTCTCCAAGACCCCAGGAAGCATCTCTAATTTGTGCACTGAAGCATAAAAGAGTTAGTCACTGGCACATGTAGGGACAAGAGAGTTCCAGTTTCAGTGAGTTTCTCATATTTATGAACATATCTTCTAAAACCCCAAATTTGTTCCACACTGAACTTGACTGGGAAACCTAGCAGCAGCTTCTCCTTCCCCCAACGCTGTCCGGACAATTTCTCTAGTGCAACTCATTAGTATAGAAACAATCTTTCCTAAGGTATTTCAGTTGCAGAAAGCAATTCTATATAAAAGCCATTCTCCTCATGGAACATTTTGTTTTGTATTGAAAATGTCTCAGGTGAAATATTCTGTGACAATAAGTGTTTTCAGGAAGCAATTTTCCCAGATACAAATGAAATGAACATTTACTGCTATGGTGGTTTTATCAGGGTTTCCGCAACACCAGTGAAGGTCATGTAAACTTTCATAATAACTGTTTCATGTTTCAGCTAATTCTATGGGTATGTGGGTGTAAATTTGATATACTGTAGAAATAGAGGCCTGAAAAGATTCAAGTATATAATTGCTTTCATGGAGTGATCTAATACCACTTTAAGCAGAGGTGGAGGCTTTGCTTCAGGAGTTCCCAGAGAGCCCAGCTATTTGAAAGCCTCCTCAGAAATCCAGTTTCCACTCTGATTTTATGAATCTCTAAGTTTTTTCCTCATGGGCAATTTCAGTCATTTGGTGTAAGAAATTCTCTTTTCTCACTGATACGTATCCTTATGATGAAATTATAGACAGCAACATGATCCACAGTCTTCCTTTGGCTAAGCTGTGCATACCACGCCTTCTATACCTTCTTCATAAAGAGAGATCTCCTTTCACAGGGCATTTCCAAACATTTCCAAGTTCCTTGTTCCTGTCAACACTTATAGAATTATAGAATAGTTTGGGTTGGAAAGGAACTTAAAGATCATCAAGTTCCAACCACCCTGCCTGTGGCAGGGACACCTGCCACTAGATCAGGCTGCTCACTGCCTTGTCCAGCCTGGTCTTGAACACTTCCAGAGAGGGGGCATCCACAACCTCTCTGGGTAACCTGTTCCAGTGTTTCACCACCCTCACCGTAAAGAATTTCTTTCTTATGTCAAGGCTGAATCTATCCCCTTCCAATTTACACCCATTATTTCTGGTCTTCTTCCCTCTTTTATTTCATGTTTACATCTCTGTATTCTTGCCTGTCTCCCCCCCCTTCAACTCACCATCACATCTTCCACTTCATCACTCTTCAGTCGCACCACCTCTTTTAAAAGGGAATCTACACATTTACTTTCTTCCTTATCTGCCATTGCATTATTAGGTTACAAGCAGCAGCTGGCAGCCTGTTCCACAGCTTAATTAAAGGCTGCCCTTGAACTTCACAGGAAATATCTATTTGGGACCTCAGGATGCTAGCTGAGCTTGGAACAGTGATAGAAGTTTTTGATACAATTCAACATTTTGAAACTGCTAGTGTTAAGTCTTCCAAAGTGTCTGCCAGAATCCAGCCAAAACAACCCCCCACAAAAGCAGAAAGAATGTTTTTTTCATTAAATATACCAAGTTCAAGGTAAAATGTTTGGAACAGCAAAAAGCCTTAACCCAACACATATGTTTCACCATGTGAAACTAAGACTTGAAGAATAACCAATAATTGCTGTGATTATGTTTTCATGAGCGAAACTTAGTTTTGCACCAGTGGTTCACAAATTCCTATGCCAAGTAAGATGTTCTGAGAATTAAGGAGGAAGGAAAGAAGCCTGTGGTTTGGGAAGAGAAACAAATCCCTTCTCCCTCTTCTGTTTAAAATCACTCTCCAGCTGGATCAGTTTTAAGTGTCACACATTCCAAATATGTGTCATATATTTGGACGGAAGCTCTTAAGTGTCATGAGTCCTTTTGAATCATCTCTTCCAATAGAACATCCAGAGTTGCCTTCCCCAGCAGGCTGAGAGCAGCCCAGGCTGGGTTTGGGTTGACCCAGTAGCTGCACACACTCACACTGCACTGATGGAAGAACAGTACAGCTAGGAAAAACTCCTCTGAGAACATAAATGGCAGAGGAAAATCCTGTCCAGCACTTAGCATCACAAACTGCAAATGAAGAGATTCTTACAGATATAATATCTGTGAGGCAAAGAGAGGAAATTGTAGTAATCACCCATTGTGTTTGAGTAGCTCTTTGTACTGTGAAAAAGCTTAGGATGAATGTGGTCTATAACTACATTGCAGCAGGCCTGTCATTTGCAAAGTGGGAGGGAAGGAGTTTATCCTCTCCTCCACCCCCTCCCTCACTTGAGTTTCTCCTTGTAAAGTCATGTCAATAGCAAACAAAAAGCTCACAGTGCCATCAGCGTGAAGATAATCAGCTTTTAGTGCCCCCTGCTCCCACTGGATTTTAAAGAGCAGATTCCCTTGAGCATAACACAGTTTTATCAGAGTGCTTTGATAAAACAGGGTCTCTGCGCTTAATGTTCAAAAGCAAACGATACTCTACATCATTCACAGGCACTCCACAGGGTATGTCAGGTTTTGGAAAGAGTGGGGTCTTGTGCAGGTATGGGAAAACTCAGGATAGTCCAGTATATCCATGCAGGGACCAATTTCATGCTTGCAAGGTAGAAGCTGAAATGTAAGTGGCAGCCATTGTCCTACACTCCAAGCACAGAACTCAAGATGATAACCCAGGAAATCTGCCTCCATGGATATGATTGCTTTCATCTTGCAAGTGGAGTTCATAAAATAAGAGATATTAAAAGCAAATGCAACATTTGGAAGCTCCAGAAATAGTTTTTATAAAAATAAAAATGCTACTTCCTCTTATGCAGGCAAAGCTTGTGCTAGATTTCATTTGCCAAAGAGTATATGAGCTGCCAATCTAAGGTCCAGCATTCTCATCTGGAAAAACTTTTAGATTTTATTCCTTTATTCGGCCTGGAACAGAGCTTTTTTGCTTTTGTTAAATCTTTAACTGAGGTCTGGGACACAGGAAAAGTAAAAGGCAACATGGTGGCTAGAGGCCATAATTTTACATTTTAGAAGAAGGATTTGGAGTGAAAACAGATGAAAGCTATGGGGGCCCTGGTTAGATGGCAGTCAAAAGGTCTGCAGGAGCCAGGAGGAACAGAGTCCAACATATTTGAATCCTGGCTCAGAAGAAATCAATGATCAGCTGAAATTCAGAATGATGAAAAGAAAAATAAAAGCCCCAACATTCCTTGAGGTATTGCTCCAGCACTTTGTATATTGAATAATGGAAAAAGACCATCGAGGGGCGATTTTCATAATTCTGGAGTCAAGAAATCCTGCAAAGTGTTCACATTAACTGCTGTCACTCAAATGATATTTCTAAAAAGAACAGAAGCTGCAGAGGCACGGAAGCAAAGGGTAGCCCAAAACAAACAAGAAGACCTGGAAAGCCACAAACCAGCAGACTGGAGTTATACAGAAATCTAGTCTGTGCTCAGCACCATATGTGAATTAGAGAAGTAATCATGGAGGAAGCAGACTGACATACACTGGATGAGGTAACCACGTTAGAGGAGATGTTAGTAGAGGTCATTGTTTTTATGGAAGTTAATGAGTTGATTAGCATGCAGCAACTCCAAACTTGCTGCCTCTGAAGCTTCCCACGTCTTTACTTAGAGAAGTCATGGAGGTCACAAATTGCAAAGGAACTATTTAGCTTCACTGCACAATCTTGAAGAGGTGCAGCCAATGCAGGGAATAATTGAAAGAAACAGGGAAATGCTGGGAGTATTTCTGGAAATGAGCAAACTTCCAGCTAACAGCTTTTCTGTGGTCAAATTGTGAAGAAAAAGAGTTGCAAGCATTTTTATTAGAATGATATTTGTGAATTTAAAAAAAGCTTACAAGAAACATTTTACTTCTTTTAAATCTAAAAATTAAAGTGTTCATGCAACACACTGAACTAGGTACTAGATTGGTTCTCATGTGGGTCAGCCGGTATTCCTGTTCGGAAAATCCTTCACTCATAAAGGTGCCAAAACATTGGTTTTTTATATATTAAGTATGCTGCTATCATAGGTGTTAAGTCTGCTGCTATTATAAGTGTTTGTCTTGCTATTGTTGTTAGCTGTGCCATTTCATTTAATTCCTGTTTCCTCAGTCACCCACGTACAGTCAGTGGCAGTAGGATATCCTCTTCATGTGCTAGGGCCCAATTTTGCTTTCCTCTCTCAGTTTCATTTTCAGAGGCAGTGTGCATGAGACCCTACATCACTTCTGTGCTCTTCAGAATCACCACATAGTTGAAGTCATAGTCATCTAGGTTGGAAGGGACCTTTCAGATCATGTAGTCCAGCCATCAGCCCAACTCTGACAAGCCTCATATCTGGACGGGGACTTGAACCCCTGACCCTCAGATTAGGAGTGCGATGCTCTCCCAACTGAGCTATACATCCAGGTCACATAATTGGTACGATCCAAGAAAATTATCACTAACTCTAGCTTCTCCTGCACTGCTGCAGAATCACTTTAAGCTTCTTGGAGGGGAAACAAAGAATACAGGTGTATTTTCTGTCACCCACCTATAACCAGATACAAACTGAAGTTTGGATTGCTGTAAACAAGCCAGCTGAGCTTCTCACATAGTCACTGAGGTGGTGGTGAGAGGAAGAACAACAGATCCTTTCTTCACATATCTCAGGACAGGCTGAGTCACCCTCAGAAATACTTCTCTCCATTGACTATATGTATAAGACTCAGTTCTTCAGGTGCTTCAGTTCTTCTTGATCTGCAGAACTTAAGTACCAAGAACAGGCACACATAAGAGATTTTACTTCATGAACAAGTTTGTACCATTAAGCATAAATTAAGCATAAAATGTCTAACCAATCTTTTGTGCTGTTGTTGATATTCAGTGCATGATATAGTTATAAAACTATATCTCCAGCTACAATATAAAGATCTCACAAAATACATAAATTCACTGGGGGGCAGAGAGCTGAAGGAAGTTGGATCTAAGCACTCATTGTTTCAGAAATTCATCACTGACTATATAAGAAAATAATTTAAACACTTTTCCACATGTGCTATTGTTAAAGCCTCTGTGTGTCACACAGGAAGATGTCTTGCATTGCTGCACCAGGTCCTTGAAAGGAAATGGTGTGGTTCAGCCAGTCACTTTTCTTTTTTTTCATTTTCCATCATTGTGTCAAGGATAAAGTTTGTTTTCCTTAGGGATACTGACTGTAAACAAGCTCCCACTTACACTGATCGTCTCAAAAACATGTGGTCTGTCTTTTAACAGGACTCAAAGCATCTGTTAGTCTTAGTCTTTAAGATTGGAGCCATAATGCACACTTCAGTCTAGCAGCACTTAGCACTGAATTTTAAGGAAAAATTTCCTTCATTACATTCATTCATTTCCATACAAGGAGAAAAATAAAATAAATGAAGTCTTTCTAGAGACATTTTACTTTTAATTGGTACTCTCTACTGCCTTACATCCCTACTCTCCTCATTAACCTCCCCCCCAACAAACGCTTCCCCCTTTATTACTGGGTTCCATTTATCTGGACTTTCTCCCTAAAGAGGAACTAAATAATCTTTATTTGTAGAAATCAGGTTTGCTAGCAGAAATAAATTACAAAGTGCATATTCCCAAATATGTAACAATTGGCTAAATATTTTGGAAGCACAAAAATAAATATTGACTGCAGTTTGTTCAGCAATTCATTTTTTGAGTCCATTTTGACTTGTAACAACAAAGAAGCTTAATATATTTATAGCACTCATACATTTTACAATTAGAAACAAAAGAATATGTGTTATTGTAGTAGTATTTAGTAGTTACAAAATAGAGAATAAATATTACTCTCTTTCAGAAGCATTTCCTTTGGCAAGCAGAGACTGCTTTATAAATCTAAAACTAATGCAGAGAGTTTCTCTCTCTCTCCTCCTCCACCATCATGAGCACAATCCTCTCCAGAGGAACTCTTTCAGGAATATTACATTCTAAAGATCATTGATTGTTAAACTGTATTACATTCTTTCTCTGTCATCTTTCTGCACTGAACACAAGTGCAAAGACACAAATTGTTATTGCTAGCATTATTATACCATCTCGTGCTTCCAGTGGCTCATAAATTCTGTATATCATCATATTCCTTTCCTATGACTTTACCTTAGCACTGCAAAAGCCCAGAACACAGATTTCTATTTTGGGGTTTCATTTTCTCCTGTTTTGCATTGTTTTTCCTAAATAATTATTTCCAGTACATGAAATCTATATCACATGAAAAATTTCTTAATACATATCTTGTAATATTTGCAGATATGGCCCAACACATCTTGAGTTTCCCCAGCACCCTCTTGCATTCAAGAATCTTTTCTTTTGCCTTCTCTATTCTCAGCCACAGCAAGAAAAAACCTTGAGACTACAAACAATAATTTACATTGGTCTGGGTCCTCAATTACCTCTCAAGAAAAGATCAGGAGCCAAAGATGGTATCTTAAATAATTCTCACTGTTACCTATTTCAGAGCTAATGAAAAAAGCAGCAGGCATGAACATAATGCGAACATCTGCCTGACGGCTGAGAGCCTTACCCTACAGCTTGGGAACTCAGATGGACAAGCCTTGGGGTGCCACCTTCTTCCCCTCACAACCCAGGTTAAATATCGACTGGACTGAGCTTAAGGCTATTTGTTATTTCTGAGCCAAGGTTATTACTAATGCAACAGCTCACTGGATTCCAAAATGTGCTAAGCACTTTACAAAGATGTAGGGCAAGCCAGGCCTCAATCCCACAAAGCTGATACGTCAGTGTCAATTTTAGACACAGTGACCAAACCCACCACTCCTCCCTCTCCCTCCTTCCCTCCTGTGCCTATTTTCTTGGGCTGCATCGCCTCTCTGATCACTTGGGAAATGATAATACATATTTAGCTTTAGGAAATTAAAATTTTCCCTAGAATATGTGTTTTGAAAGCACACAGATCCTGGTATTTTTGCAAAAGGAGTGAGGATTAATAGCAAATTGTAGGATCAAACACTTGTGGTTGCATGTGAGTAGAAAACCACTTCAGCCACATCAAGGACTAAATAAATACCTGGAATCAGCTCTCCCTAGATCTAGTTGTGGTCTCTTTGGGTAAAGACTTTCATACATTGTAGCAAAGTGAGTGGAGTAATAGTGGCTTCTGTCCCTTATAAATCCATCATCAAATCATCTTTTTTCGAAGAAGAAGCAGCATTGCAATAACACAAGTATTATTTTTTTAAAGCAGTTTGACATAGACTAGCTCCAAGTTGTTTGTGAGACACTGGGAAAATCATTGCACTTTCAGAAAACACGTTCTTCTTTCTCACATGTTCTGTCTCCTTCAGTCAATTCAGTGGAAATGACAGTTCAGGGTGAACCAGCAAAAAGTTATTTAGTCTAAATCAAAGGTTAAATTTTCAACTCCCCTTTCTAATCATAAATAAAGTTTTGAAAACATGTTTTGGAAATGATATTTTGTGAAATGAATTCCAAGGTAGCCTGTCAGGGTAGTCAGTAATATAAGAGCCAGCATGACACACATTATGTAGGAGGGAAAGAAAGAGCTCCTGTATAAGGGACTTGAGTAAACTTAGCAAAAATGCTCTTGTTGAGTTGCATTTTTCTCCAGCTGAATTCCTGCTCAATAGCAGTTTACCAGTTGGGTCCTCCTCAAATTAAATCTACAGTTTCCTCTGCAAGAGAAGGGAAAAAGGAATAAATCAAAACTAATGAGGTATTCTTTCTACTATTGACAACATCTTCTTTTCTTCCTGCCTCACTGTTATGTTTGAAAGGAGAAAACAAGGAGTGATACTGAATGTGAAAAATGTTAACTGCCCACAGGATGAAAAGAAGGGAAGGAGAAAATTAGGAGGGTGAGTTAGCAATTCTTTAAGCACGTGCAATATCTGTCATTTTCAAACTTGAAAACTGCTGAGACACAGAAGGGAAGTGAACTGGATGGAAGATTGTTTGCTCTTTCACAGGCAGACCTGTGAGAAAAGGACATCAGTCATTTTGTCCAGGCTGTGTGTAACACATGCTCAGCTCAACACAGGCACAGAATGGCAGCCACAGGAGGGAGGAGGGTTCTCATCTGTTTTTCCTCCCTTGCTCTCTCTGCCTTCCCTGCAGGAAGAAAATTGACACAGCCTTGCCTTTCTCCAAGAGAATCTGCTAGCTTGTAATCTAGTAAATTAAAACACTTTATTTATACTTCTCTAGATGCATCCACAAATACCTGTACTGCACTTTCTACGGGTTTGAAAATCATTTTGTCTCATTTATTTTTTTCATTCCATCTTTTGTTGCTACGTGATTCTTTTGTCTCCCTCTTTCCCTAACCCCTCCCTTAGCTCCCTGCTCTCAGGATAACAAAGTGACTAGACTGAGCAAACATTGAAACAGACAATGTACGGATTGCTTTCAAATGCACAAAAAATCCACAAACCACAAGGAAAGAGAAAAATTGATGAGTTTCTTTTTCCCAGGGGTTATTATAACAATACAGGTAAAATATTTTCTGATGGAGGTGTGAATTTTAAATTGTTAATCTCTGTAAGTTCAAAGAGCAGTTGAGAAGTTGGAATCCAGTTTGTGCTCGAACAGTGGTGCATTAGGTGAAATGAAAAGTGTGAGGGTGCTGCACCAAGCTGTGCCCACTCATATCAACACATTATTAAAATCATAGGTAGCTTTCTTGCAGTTCAGTGGGAAGATATATCTAGACTTTGACTTCACTAGACTGTACTGAATTAAATGAAATTTTTTGCTGCACTCATCCTACCTCTTGGTTTTCCTTTTCTGGCTGCTTCTGATTGTTCTCCAGAGAGCCATATCAATGTCTAAGAAATTAATTGATGCTATAGTCTTGTTAGGGTTTGTTTTCTCCTGCTGCATTTAACTGATTATTTGGCTGAAGGCAGTTCATCGGATACAGAGAATTTGAATAAAATGAACAGTGAAAACAACATTTTCTTGCAAGTAAACATTTGTAGTGAGTAGACAGGCTTTGAATGTGATGTGTAGCATTCCACATGGCTACCACATTTGTCTTTAATGTAGACATGTCCAAACATTTAAGAAACTTATATACTCTCATCTCTGGCTTCAGTGAGGGCTGCAGGACACCAATTTTCTGCAAACCTTCAACTTGCAGAAAGATGACTTACATTCAGTCCATCTCTTCTAGAAGACTGGATATGTAAATGTATTTCTTCATGATCAAAAAGCTTCCATTAACCCCTGATTTAAGGTATTTGAATGCTGTTCCTGTTTATCTGCCTCAATGATTAGCTTTTGCTCTATAGGAGCCATCATTTGTTTTAACTGAGATGCATCTCTGTGTAGAGGACATTGGCAAACATAAGACGTAAGAACTGAGACATCAACCTGTATTTTTGATGAGGCAGTGCAGAAGGTTTGGATTTGGGTCTAAGCCCAGGAACAAATGGAATTCAGAATTAGCTGGGGTGAAAGAAAACTCTTTTCCATGCACTTTCAGTTACTTTCTTTCAGGACTCAAAGGATCACTAGATTTTTGATGGCATGGAAGTCATCAAAAATTCCTCCCTTCTATGACAGACTAGAAGTACAAGTAGAACCTCTGTTGCCAGATCAAGATCTGGCTTCCTCAAAGCAGAGCAACACATATCTCTGTAACCCCTCTCACTCTATATTTGGTGGATACTGTAATTGCGTTGTTAAGACCATGTGTCTTTCCTCTGTATCTCACAGACTATCCAGGAGGCTCGGACAATCAGTGCAAAAATGCACAGTCTGATCTAGGCTTTCACCTTCAGGAGAATATCTGACTAAAGATGAAAAAGTGAGCATTTCTTTGTATTAATGCATTACTTGTTGTGGGCAGCAGCATGTATTCTTCTTGTAGCCATTATGGAACTCAGTACCTTTTACATGGGTAAAATATTTCTCTCAGTGTAGAGAGAAAGGACAGCATAGAAGCTAGTGACAAGAGCTGACCCTTCTACAACAGAAAAACTGATTATCAGTTAAATTTTATTTGTCTGCATAACACACAAGACACCAATTAACTACCTTTCTTTCCCCTATTAGTAATATCTACATTGCACTGTGCAGGAAAAGTGTCTTAGTCAAAATTAACAAGGCACAAAGCACTAGCTGGATAGCAATTAGCAGACAGTGTCATTGCCATATCTTGCTAATAAGATGAAACAATAGAGAAGGAAATGTATTCTGTGTGTCTAATGGATGCTGTAGATCAAATAACATCTCAGAGATTTCTGAAGTAGCATAAACAGAACGACTCCCTGTTGTGATAAGTCATCTTGGATCAATGGTGGAACTGGAATAATCACTGGCATGTAACTGATGTGGAGAAGGGAAAAACACAGCATACTGAATTTTATGCTATAAGATGAACGGCTTTGTTGAAGTCTGCAAGAGTCTTTGACCAACTCTGTACTAGGTAGGAGACAGACACTAATGGGGCTGATTTGTTTTTGCAGACAAATGTCTATGGTTCCACCCTTTCTCTCTCTTTTTGTCCAGCCTCAGCCCAAGATCAACATGATTCAAAGGCAGGTTTCACTTATCTGACATCCACATGTTCTCCTTTAGGGGATAGAGGCTTAGAATAAATGGTCTGGGTTTTGAGGTCATCTCTGTAACAGGATTAAAAATATTAACTGGCTCATAAATTTGTTTTACTAGGATAGCATTGCCTGACTGAGCCTGTATCATTTTTATTGCTAGCTACAGTTATGTTTATTGACAGACAAGGATTATAAAATGATGACACAAAGCAGTAGTTATTCCTGGTTCCAGCAGGAACAATAAATTCTCTGCCTCCAGTTCTGGAAAAGTTTCAAGGCTTTTTCTTCATGAATAGTTACCCTATAAAGCCACAGAGCTTTCTTGACTAACATTACTCATTTAATACACCTGTGTTGCTCCAATCAGTAGAACAGAGATGCAGAAGAAAGTGGTATAGTACTATAAAATTCACAAAGCCCTAAGAAGATAGAGTTGAAATTATTTTTTTTTCTGTAAATCTTAGTTGCCAACATCAAGTGCAGAATTTCATCTGTCTGGGGATATTTCTGAACACAAAAATTACAAACGACAAAAAGGCGAACAAGAAAACTTGATAAACATGAGAGGCTTCAGTAGGAGAAAAAAGAAGAAACAATATCTACATTTCTAAATACAGAACAAAATGACACAAAATCAAACATGCATCAGAAGTCTGTTGAAAACTAAATTTTCAAATGTTAGTTACCTACTTTAATGACACTAAGAAGTTGTATGACATTTGCTGCTCTGTGCAACAAATGATACAGAGGTGGCCTATTTAATTTTCAGTCTATTTCAGATGTCATGTTTTCAAGCCTCTGTCATTTGCCTTATCTTCCTTTTGCTCTTTTGATATTTATTTATATCTTTCCCATAGTCTGAAGCTTGAAAATGAACTGTAAGTGAGGTATCACTGGCCTCAAGAATAGCTAAACAGAAGCAAAAAATGGCTGAGGTTGGGAAGAACCTCTGGAGGGCACCTTGTCCAACTCCACCTCTCAACCAGGGTCTCCTATAGCTATCTATAGCGTCTTGCCATTTACAAATGAAAATTAATGCACTGAGAATAAGAAATTTTTATAACATAGGGTCACACTATTGCCACTGTCTGTGCCCCCTCGAATTCTGACTCATTTTCTGCCTTACACAGCCTCCTAATGGGCTTTTCCTCATTTCATGTATGCAAAGCACTTCAGCAGCAACTATATGTGCCTTTATCAGATTTCCACCCATTGATTTTAGAGCACTTTTCCAGCTTCTGAAACTCCTTCTAAATTTAAAAGCATCCTCATCTTTTCATCATCCGGTTTGTTGATCAGCAAAGGACTGAATGCAACTGGGCTCAGAAACATCCCATTTTTAATGTCCTCCCAATCTGACAAAAAACCCTTGACAGTTTCTCTTTGATTTTGTTTTCTCAACCAGCTGTGAGCCTTCTCTGCAGTGATTTAATCATATGCCTTAATTTGCTTACGAGAATGCCATGTAGGAGACTCAAGAGCCTCACGAAGTCAAGATATATCGCATCTACTGCTTCCTCTTTATTCACTTATCCTGTCAAAGGAAGAAATTAGGTTGTTTTGATACAATTTGTCCTTGACAAATTCCCATTCACTAGACTATTATTGCCCTCGAGGTGCTTACAAATTGATTGATTGATCCTCCACCATACAGCCTCAGTTGAAGGAAAAGCACTTCCCCGGCATCTACGCTCATGTGCATCTAATGGGGATCAGTTCTGTGGTTTCAGACCTACTCCTCCTAGTTTGGTATTGTCTTCCCAAAGAGGTCTCCTGTCTCAAAGGTGTGTTCTCTTCAGTCCCAAAGCTAAACAGGCCATATGAGCTTTGCCTACAGTGCTCAAAGCACCTAAATTATGAATACTCTATGCATACTCATGATGAAAAGAGGCTGTGCAGCCTTTTGCTACTGTACCATCAAACACAAAATCACTCTACCTGTTGATGACAGTGACTGACCAGGTATGGAGTATTTCCTGCTGGGGTACATGGGCAGCAGTTTTTGTCTTTTATGAGGAAAGATTCCAGCTGAAGAGCAGATCTCAGTAGATGGAATTATTGGTAAGCAGCATTTGTAATTCATGTAAATGAAACTGCCCAGAACTGGCTTGTCTCCTTTTTTCCTACAAAGGGAGCCGAGAGTTTCATTTTTCTGAGCCATTTGACCCTGAGGCTTACATTTGGAATTCTATGCTAATAGACACCACATAATTATTATTTTAATTAGAAAAGCTGCAAAAATATTCTACTGAGTCTCTTAATTCAAATGGCATAACTGCCACATAGGGCTTAGTCCTACAATAGTTTCAGTACAGAGTTATACTGAGCACAGCTGGCTTTTTGCTTGAAACAAGCTCAATATTTTGTCATGGCATCCTCAGAATGCAGAATTAGGTTGCAGAAAAGGTGTTTGAACCCAAGCTGGCCACAAGTAAAAATTCCAGTAATAAATACCACGGAACAAAATAAATATATTAATGGTATCATTTTGCTAATTCTTTTCTTCCTCTCCTTGCAAACATAGAACAGATAACATTGCACAATGCTATCAAAATTTTTTTTGCTGTCTACCAGTGCAAATATATATGCATTTACTTCATTTTATAAGCAGATGAGTTAGAATTTCTCCTTATAAAGTTCTGTGAAAAAAAAAAAAATGTCTACCTTAAGATTTATAGGCCCCTTTTCCACTTAGCACTAAGGGTGTATTCATGTTTTTATAGGGATATGCCTTGATGCCTGAAGTAAATTTTATCCCAGCTTAAAGATCTATACATTGCTATATAGAGCCCTGCTAATCACAGTGGAAGCAACAGAAGTCCAAAATCACACCATTGCACTTCCACCAGTAAGGCTTCACTTCTCATCAACTGGACTGGGACTCAGTCTTTGACAGAGCTGATCTGCTTACTGTTCTTTTCCATGAAGATCTACCCCATTGCTTTTATGTTACTGACACAGGTCTTTCACCAAGATACAGAAGCTGAGATTACACAGCCCTGGAATAGACAGAACTGGGAAACGAGCAGACCCTCAAATGTTCCATAAAAATGTAAAAGCATTATAAAGACCAATAAATAAGTTCAAAGATGCATCTCATCTTAATTACCTATTAATTTGAGCATGATACTTGGACCGTGTCTTAGTTCTCTGCCAGAATTTTATCTCCCTAAGAAAGAGCAATAACATGAGTTCTCCTTGTGGCTCTTTAAATGCAGCTGGCTAAGAACACTGCTGTGTGTGCCCCTCCTGACACTGCCAAGGTTGCTTGTGAATAAGAATCACATTTGCTTCTGCTCCATCAGAAACCAATTAATCTTCATTGTTTACCAACCAGGAGTAATCAAAAGCAGTAGGGAAATAGACTATTTTGAGATAATACAAAAACAAAGGCATAAGTGCAAACTAAAGGCGATGGAAGGTCCTAGACTGCCTCTTGCAGGAAAATGAAGATTTAAGTGTTTTACAAACAGACGATCTTTTTCACATTTCAGTGAAGACACATTTGATGGTGCAAACTCCAGGTGTATGGCAAAGTGATCCAGAATACCTCATCTGCTCTGAAAACAGTGAAGGTTGTAGCTGATAAAAAGAACTGCCTTATTTGTTTAGGTTCCAGTTGTGAAGGTGAGTTTAGCAATATCAGCAGGGAATTTTAGCTTCTTTTTTCTAGGGTAGACGAGAAAAGTAGAGGTGTGAGTAACTAGGAATGCACTTAGAAGGTACTGACACACTGCTCACCATTGTAATTACAGGGATAGATAATCATTGAGGTTTGAACAGAAAGCAGAAACGAAAAGAGCTGAACTTTTGACTCTATATTAAACTGAAGGCTAGGAGCAATTAAGGATTTATAAATCCACAAATTAGGCACTGTTCTGTCCAAATCAGAAAACTCAGTTCACTGAGTAGAAACTAAATTCTAGTTGGTCCAGAAAACCTTGAGCAGATACAAGCTTTCAGCTATCAAGAAAGACTGTAAGCAAAACCATCTCAGAGGAGTTGGATTGTTCACTCATTCACTTTTTTATCTCAGCGGAAAATTAAAATTAACAACAAAAGTCACGTTTTTAGATTTGTATACCTAAACACTGCAAAGGCAACTGTCAGTGTACAGAAAGAAAGTGGAGAACTTTCTTCACACTCTATCAGAATTATAGAATCGCCTAGGTTGGAATCTTGGAGTCCAGCTTTCAACCTAACTCTGACAACAACCATCCCTGAACAGTACCTCTAAGCTCTGTGTCTTCCCATTTCTTAGATTCCTCCAGGAATGGTGCCTCAACCACTTCAATGGGGTGCCAGTTAAAGTGCTTAATAACCCTTTCGCAGTGAAAATTTTTCCTAATATCCAGTCTAAACACCCTCTATCACAACTTCAGGTATTTCCTCTTGTCCAATCCAGACTACAGGCACCTCCACCATGGCAGATCACTGTAGTCTCCTACACCACAACCCACATGAGGTTTCTCCTCCTGCTTGTGGCACACTTTTGCTACAGGTATTCTGTACCACTTCAACTCAATCATAACTTCCTTTCTCAGAGAGCATTCAACTACAGATTGGTATTCAAAAAAAGTTCACAGACTTGGGAAGATAAAACTTCTATTGATTCTAAGCTGTAAGCATATCATAGCAGAATATCATTTGGAAAAAAGCCCCAAACATGCTGACAGTCAAACAAAAAGTGATTCAGTTTATAGTAAATACTAGCAGGACAACAGACTGCTTTCTTATGCTCAAATCCTAGGCTTGTGTTCTGCCATTGTTAGAACTTCTTGCAATGTGTAAGTTTTTCTACAGAATTTATCCTAGAGTATCTATCTTCTACAGGTGTTTCTCCACTACTGTGTGGTTAACTGAGAATTCAGTACAAAGCTTTGCTTTAGTATTCTCCCTTTCCATGTGCTATTGCTTTACTGGAGTGTGTGGCAAAGAGAAGTACATAAACAGGAATATGCATCTAGAAGTATTTAAAAGCTCAGACTTGCTATTGAACTGCCCATTCATGATTGTGGGCTCCATGAAAGCTGCTCTTGTGGGCACCATAATAGCACAGAGGTCCCTGAGTATGATGCAGTATTTGAAATGGTGGACAAAGCAACAAAAAATAGGAGAACATGCTGGTTGCATTTCAGATGATTTAGAAAGAGGGTAAGTGAAGAGAAGGGTGGCAGATAGCTGTGCATCACCAGTACTTTGCAAAATGATAGACTGGACAAGGGTGCAGTGGTGTTCTACCAAGATTGAGACACAGGGATAATACATTATCATATACTAATAGATATCCAATACGGTGATCATAACTTACTAGAGGTGTCCATCTGACTCAAGCAGAAGCCAGTACCTCTCCCTGTGTAAGGAAACTAATGCAGTGAAACACTAAGAAAAGGAGGGAAACTAAGGGAAGCTTCAGAAATAATTAGGTCTGAGGATGAAACCAGCATAAGGCCCTGTTCTGCTGCCAAAATGTAACTCTGCCAGGGAGATTTGTGCTGTTTACCTTACATACTGCATGGCAAAATTTCTTCTAGGTGACCACTTAAGGAGCTGAAAAAAAAGTTTTTTTGGAAAGATAGTCTTCAAATAAAGTGAAGCATAACTTCTCAGCAGGCTGGGGATGCTTTGGGACAGCCTGTTAGGACAGATGGCTGCTTAACAAGAACGGTCTCTTGACCAGGTTTCTCTATCTGCAATCCAGGTTCCTGCACGTAAGGAGGCAGATCATGTGTGCTGCTTCAAATGTGTATCGATTTGCCAGTGGGGAGAGAGAGAAAACTCAGTCTTTGATAAAGAATTTGATTTGATGATCATTTACAGACCACACCACATGAAGTCTTGACACTGTTTCTTCACCCTAATTACTTTGTGAGCCATCTGGTGCACCTGCTGTTGCAGTGAGGCGGGAATAACAGTTTTACACCCTCCTTCCCTTTTCTTTTCCTTTTTCGCACAGTGAGATGGATCTTTTAAGTGAACATCCACCTGACATGGCCAGACAGTGCAGATGTAGACGCAGGTGCAAGCTCGGTCAACCATGCTTCCAGATGGCTCTTACTTATTAAGACAGCCAAAGTAATAACCCGAGACAAAGGGCCTCCAAGAAAAACACCCCAAGACTATGCTACAGGAAAACAGAGATGGAGTTCGTGAGGATCCCAAAGTGGTAATCAGCTTCAAAATTGTAGTGAAAATAGGGCTGGTTAAGCCCCCTTGAAATTTGGATAAAATGACAGATTGATAATTGAGCAATCGGCAAAATGGTTAAAATGCCATAGTCTCCCCTAAAGGCTGATTACATAAGCATAAGTGCCAGTAGCTAGATGCCAAGATGAAAGCCATGGCTTCCTTTTCTCCTGCTGTGTAATATGCTCTGCGACAGAAGCAGCCAAGAGACAAAAGCAGTAGGATATTTTATGGTCTGGTTTCTTTTAAACATCACAGGAATCACACTTCGAATGGCTGAACTCCAAACAAACAAGCGAGCAAAATGAAGAAATTGTGTCCTCCCTCAACCTCTCTCTTTAAGATCTTTAATTACTGGCCTACAAAGTGTAAAGGTTCAAAGGAATGAGTTTCAGGCTTGGGAAGCTGCCTCACTAAATAAGTTCATTTGGGCAGAAGAAGCTCAAAGGAGTCTGCTGGACACTTCCGCTTCCACAATGAGCTTCTCCTTGTTAACCTGAATGCTCTTTAAGAGAAAGGAATCAGAAAGGAAACCAGTTTTTCCAGCCATCTATTCCAACATACTTTCTTTGGGACCACCATGGATTTCTTGTGACTTTTCTGGCCTTGAGGAACAGCATAAAAAAAGAGCCCATCTCTCCAAACCATGCTCCCTAAGCAAGTGCTCCACTGAGCAGAACTAATTGCTGCTTTTCACCTGTATTTTCTTGAGAGAGTATTTTTTGCTTTGCCTGGCAGACTCTGTGCTACTCAGGACAGCAGGTCCAAAAAACCAGGGTGCAAAAGTGATGGGTGGTGCAAATCCCCAGGCAGGTCTCTCTTGGCCCTATCATTCTGATAGCAACATGCAAAGGCCTTTGGGCTCACTCAGCCAAGGAGCAGACTCAGCCTAGCTTCAGGCACTCTGCAGGGTGACAAGGTTTTGTAGGGTGAGAGAACTTCACAGTAGCCAATCGTAGTGAGAAGTAGGGTTGAAGTACAAGCAAATCAAGCCAAGCTCTGTAGTTTTAGTCCACAACAACTGTGAAAATGGCCTAGGCTATGTCTCCTCTGACAGGTCTTCTCTAATTTCTGTCTAGTGAGCCCCTTAAAACCTGAGGTCTCAGGGCCATCAGATCAAAATCTCCTATCAGCACGAATGTGATGAGATCCCAAAGCTGTCTCATAATTCCTCATATATCCCAGAGAGTCAAATCAATTCTAGATTCCTCATATGTCTGGCCAGCATCCTTTATCCAGCTTTGTTTCATTCTCAGTGCTTAGTCCTATTCTTCTAGAGCAGAAGGGTACAATTTTAACAACAACTTTCACTGGAACTATGAGCAAAGTTGTTGTTATGGTTTGAGGAAACCCACAATAATTTACTGGCATTTAGACAACTATTCCAATATCCCATTGACTCCTCCCCACCAGGGAAGGGGAACTGGGGATAGCAAGTAAACATGAGGGTTGAAATATAAATAGATTTAATAGGATAGGACAAAATAATTAAAAACAATATGTAAGAACTGTTATTAATCCTGATACTGATACAAGATAAACAAGAATTATACTCACCCCATAGCACCATCTCGAAGCTATGCGCTCCCAGCAGTGGACACTGTCATGGCAAAAGCTTTGGGAAGAAGAGAAGGCCTTAGTGATCTAACA
Source organism: Turnix velox (assembly GCA_013400935.1). Classification (NCBI taxonomy): domain Eukaryota; kingdom Metazoa; phylum Chordata; class Aves; order Charadriiformes; family Turnicidae; genus Turnix; species Turnix velox. Next base: position 324,181 of record VZTY01006491.1, on the reverse strand, counting down.
CCAGGACAAGGAGCTCCCTGCACCACCACTATGAAGGGAGAAAGCCCCAGACTACTCAGCAAACTTTCTAATTTATATTGAATGCAACATTCATGGTGAGAAAAAATCCTGTTGTCCTGTCAAATGCCCACATCTCACTCCTCCTCATCCCTGCACCTGGCAAGGCCTAAAAACACTGTGACCTTGGATTCCTCATAGTCTAGCTGGCTATAGACTCAATCTGTTCACTAATTCAGACACCAGAGTCTTCAAAAAAGTAGAGCTTTCCCCAGCATTAAAAGATAATTTGATACTTTGTCACACAACCCTTGGAAGCAGGAGAAAGAGATTTGCCTACATCTCTGGTCCTTGTTCAGGATGCTTCCCCGTAGTTGCTCCTCAGATGAAGGGATGCAGGAGCATGGTGGTCAGCCTTCTCCTGCCTTATCCCCTGCCCTTCCAATTCTTGGGAAGCTTCCAGCAACTCTGGACAAAGGAGTGGAAGAAACAGCATTTGAGGTTGCCTGTACATCCCTTTTTTTCACCTCCTCTCCTCACTGTCAGCTCAGTCAGACTCCTGCACAAAGCTATCACAAGCAAAAAAAAAAGGCAAGAGCAGAGCAAGGGAGTTGTACCTTGACTCTTTGTATAAAGGCATCTCTTTAGTCTGGAGAAGAGGAGGCTGAGGGATGACCTCATTAATGTCTATAAATATGTAAAGGGATAGTGTCAGGACGATGGAGCCAGGTTCTTCTCAGTGACATGGGGCAATAGGTGCAAGCTGCAACACAGGAGGTTCCACATAAATACAAGAAAAAAATTCTTCATGGTGAGGGTGACAGAACACTGGAACAGGCTGCCCAGGGAGGTTGTGGAGTCTCCTTCTCTGGAGACATTCAAAACCTGCCTGGATGCCTTCCTGTGTGACTTGGTCTAGGTGTTCCTGCTCTGGCAGGGGGATTGGACTAGATGACTTTTTGAGGTCCCTTCAAATACCTGATACTCTGTGATTCTGTGAAACACCACTTTGCCAACTCAGATGAGAAACTGTGGGATATCCTGAGGTGTGTGGGAGCTGGCTGCTCATCATTTTCACACCACAGCTATCCCCTGTGCTGGGTTGCCTGAGTAAGAGCTCAGCAGGACAAACATGGTGGCAGCCCTGCCAAGGGTTCCAGGAGCCATCAGAGGTTCTGGGGAAGCTCCATGGGCCCCCAGCAACACTGGTGTGATGGAAGAGCAGGTCTTGATTGAAGGCATTGTGATGTGGCTGGCCTGGGCGGGGCATGGCTGGTAGTGCCGGTGTGTTGGATCTCCTCAGTACGACCAAGGTTGACCAGCAATGCCCTGCTTGCCTCGTGACTGCCTTGGAGGTGGTGTTGGTGTTTGTTTTAACAAATCAGTAAGTGGCATTTGTAGGGTATTGACCAATCGGTGTAAGATTCTGAAATGTTCTATGTGGAAAGGTATAAAAGTATGTGAGTAGGTAAAATAAAGGGTCATTTTTCTACCATCAAGGAGTGTCCCGTCTCTCAATTGCAGCAAGAAACCTTGAAAATTATTATCATGTCTAGAACTTAGAACTAAGAATTTCATTCCTGGACTAGAATTTCTTGCAGAAACCTACAACAATGAGACACCTCTCTAGCACAAGATCTGTAAATGTGCAGTAGATGGAAATGAGGTATAAGGAGGCAGGCAGTAAGGCCTTCTCCACCAACCTGATAGACACCATTCTCAGTACAGAAAAACCTAACTGTTGCCAAGCTTTTGTAGGTATCTTGAAAAAGCAGAGTTTTACTGAGGTTTTAAGGGAGGATAATGCAAAAAAGACAAGAACCAAATTCTGGACTATCATGCTTTTCAAAAATTCTTTTTGATGCAACACATAGTGACAGCAAAACCACTTCTTAAGACCTGTGCTCTGTATTGTGCCATGAGAACAAACTTTTCACAGCAAATCAGTTTTATTTATTGCCCATTCAGTCTGTTAGCCATGTAAAACATAAACCTTTGCTAGTCTTTGTGGAAACTAAGCCAGCCAAATCACTGAAAAGATATATTTAGAACAGTGGAGCTGTAAGGGACAGCTGAAGCATATCTCTTGTACTTCTTCACTGTATCACTATTTAGTCTTGTCACTGGGCCCAAAGTGACATAGTTGGTACTCATATTTTACTGAATGACAGCCAAGGAAATTCAAGTGATGAAGTTGTGATCAGCTTTTCCACAGTAAAAAATAATTTGGCTAAATCTGTATTTGATTTGGTCTATAAATATATTGTCCTACTAATGACCTCACTGAAAGACAGCCTTAATACTGGAACAATTTGTTTTTCTGAAATCAGGGCTTTCAGTGAGTGCTATGATTTGGATGTAAAATCCAAGGACAATGCCTATGTTTTTTTGCTGCTAGAGATTCACTGGGCAATTTCGAAATTCACTGAAGGGCAGTGATCACCAGTACTAGGGTTTGCATGAGACTGTGCTATGTAGGGTAGATTTGTTTTACAATGTTTTTCCTTTTACTGGACTCATTGTTGATATACAGTACATATGTATCAGTTCAGATCTTGCATTCTGGAAGGCCTGCATTAGCAGCAATGAAAATTTTGTGTCACTTATTAGTGATATAAGTCAAGCATTTCAGCTCCTGAATAATGTTATCCAGGGAAGGGAAAATTAGGATCTTCCTCTCAGGACAATGTGATGATTCCTGTAGCCATTGCTCTTAGCTAGCTGTTTCAAATTCAAAATTTTTTCTTCCTTTTTTTGCAGCTGATTTTTTGGAAAAGCAAAGTGATAGGACAAAGTGAGAGCCTTTGCCACACACTACAGTATGTAAGAAGCAGAAGGAAAAGCTTACAGCCAGGCAAAAGCAAACCAACTCCATAAGAGGGCAGTGTAAGAAATTATTTTCAATAGCATTGAAATTACAGTTCCCATAGAGGCAAGTTTCCCAGTGGTTTTAGGTATCTGAGGAGAAAAAGCTCCTTGCTGAACAGATTTCAGGGACTGCACTGAGTTCCAAAGGATTATTGTATATAGGAATTTGTCCTTTGGCTCTCCACTCATACTCGATTTTCTGTCTAAACCTGTGATTTAATTTGAGTGAATCCTGATTTATACCACTATGAATAAAAGGGGTCTGAGGCCATCAGGAGTATAAATAAAGTCTTAGCTCAGTGTCAGTCTTGCCTGCGTGAGAGCTGCAGGATCAGGCTGTAGAGTCCTGGTAGTTCTTTGGCATTCGATGAGCAAGTTACCTTTATTTATAACATGGTACAGCAGGACGTGTCGTTGTGATTGACTTACAGCAACTGCAAGGTCAGAAGTTTGACACGCTGAGGAAAAAGTGTCCTGGCAATGGATAGCTGGAGATTGTGATGAATCAGGGATATGTAAAAGGTTAAATAGGGTAAGTCTAGAAGCTGTGGACTTTTTTATATCTCAGTGTTGCTTTTTAGAAACATCCTTGGAGGATACTAGAGAGCACCTTCCATAGCAGAATGCTGAATTCAGCCTTTTTGCCACCTTCTGTGACCTTTTCACCACCTTCTTACATGTGGTTTGTGAAACAAGAACCACTGAAACAACCCTGTCATCAAATCCAGAGCATCTATTCCTTCATTGATTCCTGAGAGGTGATAACAAGCTTAGCTGGAAATGCATGTTAATAATTATATAGCTATAATTACCATTTTGGCTTTGGTAGGATTTTTGAAAGATAAACTGTGTGATCTATTTATAAGCCTGATAAGCAGGAAGACCTACTGCCCTTTCCTTCTAGTAAATTCACAATAAGTCTCGTAAGCAGAGTGAAATAATCTAAAAGAGCATCATATAAAACAATGAAGCTTGCAATTAGGTGGGTGCAATAAATATCTCAGGTGTGAAGGTAAAGAAAGCATTATGTTTTACACAGAAATGCAGATGTTTTAGTAAATACTTAGAACATGGCAATCTTCCATGAGTAGTCCCATCCATGCTGCTACTTATCACAGGACAAACAGTGAGGGCAAAAGCCTTTTTCAGGAGCACCTCTGGCACATATCAAGAGCATACATTTTGAAGGAGAGCTCCATTTTACACAGCTGGTTCATTACATGATATGTATCTGCTCATTTGCAAAAGTGGATTTTGTAAGGAAAAACAAATGGAGAAAAATAGCAGGAAAGACAATGAAAAATGGAAGCACAATTTCAAGGATGTCAGAGTAGGGTCTCTGGGTAAAGTACAAAAGCAGTCCCAAAGACAAGGCTTATGGGATCCTGATAACTGTTTCCTAGCAACAGGAATACTATTAAGGGGGATGCTGAAGTCCAGTTTAATACATTTATCCAATGCTCTGAAGAACAAGCAAGTAACATCAGATTCCTCTTTTTATACGGGCTACTCAGTCATATTCTGTTACAGCCTATACAAGAAGAGTTTCTACAGAAATCAGTCCTGCAAATCTACCTATATATATTTACATATATATGGGTTCTTTTCCAGCAGAAGAGGGAAAAATTGTGATTTATTAAGATACCTGGTTTGGGTTATTTAATTAGATACGAGACTGCAAATAAGTTTAATGCAATTATGTGAAAGTAAACTACAATACCTGCTGCTTTTATCTCTAGTATATTTAAACTACTGAACTCATAAAACATCTATTATGGTATTTACAACTGACAGTTGTAAAGACAGAAGATAGTTCATGGCACAGATTTACTGTAGTTGAAAGCTTAATTGTGAAATTGCTTCAAGTAAACAACTACTATATTATCTCATTTTATCACAGAATCATAGAATAGTTTGGGTTGGAAGGGACCTTAAAGATCATCGAGTTCCAATAGGCAGGGACACCTCCCACTAGGTCAGGCTGCCCAGTGCCTTGTCCAGCCTGGTCTTGAACACCTCCAGAGAGGGGGCATTCACAACCTCTCTGGGCAACCTGTTCCAGTGCTTCACCACCCTCACTGTAAAGAATTTCTTTCTTATGTCAAGTCTAAATCTACCCCCTTCCAATTTCCATCCATTGTTTCTAGTCCTCCCATCCGCTATCATATTAAAAAGTCCTTCCCCTGCCTTTCTATAGGATCCCCTCAGGTACTGATTGAACACCATGACCTCTATTGAAGTACAGATTTACACTAAAGTTCTGAGCAAACTTTCCACAGCACAACCACTCCAAGGAGAGGGCAAGACTATATAAACTTCTGGGAAGGAATTTGATAACTTGGTTAAAAATACCCTATAATTTAGCAAAACTCCTTAGAGTCAAAGCTCAACAGAATATTTATGCATGCATCGAAGTGACCAGGACCAAAACCAAACTGAATCAGAATGCTGGAAATCATAGAGGAAATTATTCGAAAACCAAGAGTTGAGAAAAGCTAGCTGCTATTAAAAAGTCCTTCCCCTGCCTTTCTTACTCTAGTAAGCTTCACAGGTAGGTAATTAATGACCCCCATAGCCCAAAAAGTCTCCCTAGCCAACCCTCAGAGATCTATCATCTCATTTCAGTGATACTTGACCTTTGAAATGGATTCTTTGTATTTTAGGGGGGAGATACAAAAATATAATAGGGTTCAGTAACTTTACTCTTTGTCTGCTCAAGCTGAGATTCAACTAAAATCTGTTGTTTATGTTTCCTCCTACAGTGTGTTTGGGGTTCTGATTACCTTCTTCCGCATTCAACAGGCCTCTAGACCCAAGCAACAAATTCTCATCTCCATCCTTTTCACAACCCAAAACAAACATGATGCAAATGCATTCTAAGACCCACAGTCATCCTCTGGGAAATTTACCCAGTAAATTTAAAGTGACCCTAGGTAGGGAAATGGTTTCCCATCTCTCATTTTGTATTTGAAGCATCATGTTTAGATAGCCAACAGATGCAGAAGGCTAGACAGAAGCACTGTTAATCACAAATTGGCAAATTTTCAGGGTTCTCTCATCAAAGCCAGACAACAAGCATTTTTGCTGCATTCCCTCCATTTCCCTGAATGTAAATTATTGTCTGAGTCCACACCCCTTGCAAAGAAGGGGTCTTCAGAGCAACTATAGCAGATGGATGCATACGAGTCCCATTTGACCAGGGACTTCAGGAGCAGCCTGTGCAAATGCCTGTGGGCAGGCTCTCAAGATGGACCTGCTGGGATAATGAGTTGCCTAATGGCATACTAAGCAGTAAAGCAACTAGAAGTGTTTGAGCCATCAATTCAGGTGACTCATACTGCAAGTACCTGCATTTTCACAAGCCCTGGAAATCAGTTATGTCACTTTTGGGATTTTCTGTCAGGAGTAGAATGAGACAAATACAGCGGCCATAACAGAAACTTAATTTCCCACCTATTTTGGTAAGCTGAAAATCCTGCAGCCATCTTTCCTTCTGAAAATAACTCCATTCTCTCTGTGCATTGCTTCTCTGAGGAAGTCAGAGTAGAAGCAAGTTTACTTCAAGGATGGGACTGGCAAGACAGCAGACATCTGGTTTCAGACTGCATCATTTCTGGAAGAGAAATTATAGTTTTAAGAAAGTAATTGTTTTATTTTTTATCCTTGTTGAAGAAGTTCCAGTTTTTAACTGAAATAAATGTATGTCCTTGTAAAGGAAATTTGAGGTACAATTAAGATGCATACACAGAAAGAAACATTCAAGCAGTGAAATCACTTTGCTACTGTTAGCTCATCTGCAAAATTCCTTTCTGTACCTCTAGAACCTTGTCACAGTCCCTACCCAAGTGCACTTCTACATAGACCTTTAGGAACTTGAAGTTTTTAGTGGAATTCTTGGGACACTTACAAGTAGGCTCTATCATCACCCACAATTAAGAGAAAGCAAATATCTTCTCATAGCAAAATAGATTTGACACTTGCTACAGATTCTGCAGCTCCTAGTGCTTTTTCTTTCCACTTTCAGTGTCAAAAACAAGGGCCTGTGCTATGCTTTTATCTTTACACCTGAACGCTTGCTCACAAAATCATAGTGTTGATGTGAAATAAACCAAAAGAAGGAAACAGCTGCTGAAGGCCTGAAAAGATAAACTGCACAAAGCACACACAGGGGTTCACGCTTTTGCTGTTCTAGTTTGGGACTGGATGTGGTTGTTATGATCTGTTACTCCTTGTAGCCTGATGTTTGAAAAATGACGGGGCTTTCTACCACCATTAGCTGCCTGCACTTCTTTTTTGTGATAGTGGAGGGAACCAGTACTTGAGGGATCTAAAGGTGTCAGCCTGAAATCCCTGCTGAGTTGGATTGCTCACAGAAGAGTGGCAAGGAAGTGCCAAATGAAGAGATTTTATATGTTTGACATTTTTACAAGTTGTTACAGAATAGTTTATAAAACATCATGTGATAAATAATCTTTCATATCTTCTGTTAGCTGCCTAATCCCTGACTATCTTCATAACATGTGAGCAACAAAATCTTGGCTGATCTACCTTGCCTTTTATACATTCTGTGGAAGACCATATATGGGGATCCTTATACATCTATATGAACATTCAGCTGTCTGAATCTTAACCCATTAATTCTGGTCTGCTTGGATCTGAGACTTAATGCCAGAATGTGCTAATTGTAGTACCATTAGAGCTTAAAGATTTTAAGAGACTAAACAATTACACATACGTTTTGGCACCATGTTTTACTGCTCCTGCTGGTTTGGATGTAAACACCGAGGAAAGCTTCAAATGGATTAGAAACCTTGAAGCCTGTGCTTTAGTGTGTAGCTGTTATTGAAAGGTTATTTAGGGGCTCTCTTATGGGAGTATCTCTGGATTAAGGATTTATGGAGGTAGACCAAGGATTTCTTGGTGGATACTTAGGAAGATACATATGTACCATATGTTGCTGTTTTTGAAGTTTCCCTGTGTTTAATAGTATTACTTTTTTGGCTTTTCCTTAGCATTATTTACAGTTAGGTCAGAGGTCCACAATCCTAAACCCTAATCTGAAGGCACTGCAAATACAATAATGTATGAATCCAGCCTCTTTCAGTATGCCTATATGAAACAGTCATCAATTACTGCATGAATGTAACCCATAAACAGATGTAGATTACAAGAAACAGATGTGATAACATCAAAAGAAGCAAATAATGGAGTAACACTTGTCAGAAAGACCCTGGAAAGATACTAGGGACTTCATTAAATTCATGGTGAAGTTCCATTTACTTGAATCAGCATGGGATCACAGGAAAGAAGTGAGAAGAGAAAAACCTCATCATTCTTCAGGCTGGAATGGAATCAATGTAGAAGATAATAATAAGCATTTCTACCACAACACCTATCAAAAATAATTTGGTTAATTATGGCCAGATAGGAACATTTGATATTTGCCTATCCACTTATGATGAAACAGATAAATGTATGTATCCATACCCTCAAATGGAGACACATAATTCATGTGCATTTGATCACATCCCTCTCTGATTACAAGTTTACACTTACCAGTCATACTCTGAGCTTATAAATACTTCACTGTTGTAACTCTTAGGTGTTCAACATGAAAGTCGAACAGTAAAGAACTCAATTTCCCCTTGTAAAATTGCTTATTTGTTATTTAATGTGATGACAGACTTTTGCCTTCAGGAGCATTTTTGAACAATCAAATGCCTTGTTTAAAAAAGGCAGAAGCTTCATTTTCACCTACTTGCCTCTTCAGTCCAGGCAGAGCAGGTGTGAGACGCTCTGTAAGTGAACAAGTAGTTACATCTCCTGTCAGGGTCCCAAATGAAATAATTAAAAAGAACTGAAGAATGAATGAGCCAATGAGGATTGGAAATAGGGAAGAAGATTTTGCTTCCACAGACACATTATTCTTTTGACGCTCCCACTTAGATGAATTCATATTCTGTGATTGGTCATGATCCCTGTCCATGAGTCCTCCTCAGACACAAACATTTTATAATTTTATTTTGAGGATCTACCGATCTTTGCTAAACAAATAGCATTACTGATGCTGTTACTGCCAAATCATGGCAAGTTTTCCTGTGGAGTCCTTCTAGAGAGTAGGACTCTATTGCCTGTATGAGACTGCTGCAGCTTTGGTGCTGCTGTGACGAATTTTAAATTAAATTTTAAAAAGCACGGGAAGATAATGATTTCCAATAAATACTGTGAAAGTCACTTTATCTGGTAGTAAAAGACACACAAGTTACAACACACTAAAATTTATACATTTGCTGCAATTTGCCTTTAAGGAACACATGAGGAAAGTTAGTGATTTTGAATAGATTATGTGTTTTATTTTATCATTTGGAAAGATGCCCGTTATTTAAGATCAGAGGACCCATGAATTGATGATCCTGCATTGCCTCCATGAATATACTTTTTTATTGTGATTCTGCAGTTTTTAGATTTGTTTTATGGTAGTGGTTATTAATGTTGTACCTCTGACTGTTAAGAGAATTCATAGCTCTGTTAGAAGTCTGACATGTCTGAGATATTTGCTTGTGTCTGTAGTTTTCTTGTAGTAAACCAATCTGTTGGTCAGGGAGGAGAATGTTCTGCCTTTGATAGCAGGTTTATTTCTGAATACACTTAGTGGGAATATGTGGATTTGAACAAAAACAGCCGACCCAGAAGTTTAAATTACTGCAAGTCAAAAGTGCATAAGTTTTTTTTTGTATGATAGCAAACCCTACACAAAGAGCAAGGAAATAGCTACCACTATTTATTCTGACAGGAGGGTGACGATTTGGCATGAAAATCTCATGATCCCAATTAACTTCTCTGGGAATTTAGAGGATTGTCCAGCCATAGGACAAATGGTGTCTTCAGTTCACCTGAAAATGCAGATAAATGAGACCAATATTATTAACAGCATCAGCCCTTTTTTTTTTTTTGTTTGATTTAAAAATCACTACAATTTCTGTATTTTTTCCTGAAAATGTTGTGACTAGATTGAGGCTCCTCTCCCCTTGCCCCTGGGATATTTCAGAGCCAGCGAGATGTTCTTTTATATTTTACTTGCATCTTTGGAGTACAGTGAAATGACAAAACACAGTGCTGAAAAACAGTCAGCAAAACTATGGCAACGAAGACTTTAATTTCTCCAGCAAGACGGATTGACTTGGAGTCTGCAACCTGCTGCAAATCATCTTTAACACACCAAACAATGCACAGACATTTAGTGAGTAATTGGATAGCTGCTGGGGCAGCAGCTCCACGGTGGGGTCACACACTATCTGGATAGAGCTGTCCTATCCATGAAGGCTGCAGCAAAGATACCCCCCAAAATTGTCGATCTCTTTTTTTTAAGAATAATCACCCAGGAGGTTAGATAGCTCCTCCCTTCCAACCTTGACTTTCTGAGATTGTTTAAGGTGATTTCCTCTCTGAGAAATACTTGATGGAGAAAAGGCAGAGGGAGAAAATATATGCACTGCATTATACAGTATGTTTTCTCATTCTAGGGGTGATGAAGTTACCTGGGGGAGATCTGCATGTGGCAGTTACATTTATGCCATGTCTTCTAAGGAGAAAGAAAGAAAGATTAAAAACCCTAATATATTTAAGATCTTCTCCATATTGGGCTTGTTTTACTTGCCTTGCAATCCTTTTTGCTCCACAAAGAAGGAAAAGCATTTTTGGTAGAACCCTACAACAAACAGGTAGGTATGAGGAGACTGATTCTTGTGGAAAAAGCTGACAGTCCAGTCTGGTCTCTGGTTCTCCTGGGAGCTTTGCTATTGACTTTAGCTGGGCCAGGATTTCACTTGTCACTTGTGTCAAGTTTGGCAAGAATTACTGGCATGAAACTGATCCTGAGGGAGGAAGTAAGACTGCTTTTCTACACAATGCCCAAACATCTGATGTGTATGAAGAAAACTGGAAGGGTCATAAAAAAGACTAATCTTTTCTATGCTCTTAGCAGGCCTGATAATGCTTCCACTGAGGCTATGGGAGCTTACTTAGGCACTGAACAGTGCACCAACATGAGCACTTCACCTCTGTCTCTTATCAGATTTCCTTTACAGCCATCTCATGGCAGCTATTTCCTCACTCTACAGCTACAAATGAGAGAAGCCAGAGTGACCCAGGAGAGATTTAAGCTGGTCACTGCAAATTGATTCATGCAAGTGTCTCTGGTGTGAGGATGTGCTACTTCTCATGCAGCAAGAGAAGGGGAAATGAAATGAAGAGGTTGTATGTCTGCTCTCCGGAGAACGGCAAGCTAACAAGAGCAGATTGGTGTTAATTTAGCTGAGAAAAGAAGCCTCTCCTCTTTTAGTGCTTGAGGATTTGCAACAGGTCGGTGAGGAAGGCAGGGGGAAGGAGCAGGAGGGGGATGGCTCTTTCTTAAGCAATTGCAGAAGTGTGGAGGTAGGTTATGGTAGTTTAGGGAGCAGGAAGGAAAATACATGAGCAAAAGGGAAACATGAAAAAAGGGGAGAGCACAAATCTGGGAGAATAGATAGGTCTTTGCTTCTTGAAAAGCATTCCCATTGGGAAGCATAGCAGGAAATGACTGCACTGCTTTGCAAAATTAAAGTAAAAAAAAACCCCAAAACTATTTCCATTCTGTAACAGGACAGATCCCATATCCTGTCTTTCAGCAGGCTAATATTGATGCAGAAGCACAGTATGGCTTTGGAGTAGTATTTATTCTTATCAGATAAGACTAGAGCATGGCATGAGCTAGCTCCAATTTTGTCTTTATATCATCCCGAGAAAACAAGTCCTACGAGAAAAGGAGCCTCATGTCACATTTTCCCTAGTTCCCCTAACAAGTTCAGTGCAAAACCCCTAAATAGCCCTGCCAGCATAGGCTTGAAAGTGTAATAAGTGTAAATTAAGAGACTGAGGAAAGGCACAGAAGGTTAAACTGTTCATTCAAAGTCTTGAGTGTGTGTGAAACTGGCACAAGAAAGACCATTTGAAAAGATAAGAAAATATCCACTTGAGATGTATCCTCTTCTTTCTAGAAAGTCAGAAATTTCTGACAAAAAGTTGCATATAAGAGATGCTAAACATAACCTTGAAGAGGAGTACTGCTTCATATCTGATAACATGCCATGATGTGTGGATTTTTTAATACAATATATCATGTACAAGATGATTATAATAATAAAAGCCTAGGTGACTTTGAGTCCTTCTGCATCCTAGGATTATTGTTATTCTAGTTTGTACTGTCAAGATAAAGCAGAAACAAATGGTTATGCAAGTGCTGAATATCCTTGAGAGAGGTAAAGAACAGTTTTGTGAAGATGGAGAGAAGGACAGATTGGCATGAGGTGAGAGAGACACCTGCTTTAGTTCTTTTCGTTGATCCAAAGCTTCTGTTTATTCAAGGGATAAAAGAAGTCCCCTGATGGGATGTGCCAAGAGACCCTTTTAATCTCTTTCTGCTAGTGAGACATTCTATTGCCATTGCTTGCAGTATGAACTTCATCCAGAGCTTATTACGTGAAGATACAAGATAAAGGGGTAGCCTCCCCTGAACCCCTCAGACTTAAACAGAGACTAGAACCTAACACCGAACTAAGACGCACATCATTTAATCTTTTAGTTAAATACCAGAGAAGAGACATGAGTCCAAATCCATAGGCTCAAATTAATGTCTGCATCTCTGGGTCTCAGAAGACCCTGATTTTTATTTTTCATGTCTCAATCTCCTGAAAAACTGTTTCATTTCAAATATAACTCAGTGTGGTGAAAGAGAATATTTCAAAATACCAGCCTGTGAAACAAGGTCTCTACTTCACCAGAGAATGGAGACCTGGGGCAACTTCATTCTGAATATTCAGAATGAATTATTCAGGGCATCCAATCACAAAATTTGCAAATTTTCATATCACCTGGCTGGTTACATGAGGGACATTAATGTCTTGTTATGGCTCTTTTCTACAGGGTACAGTAGTTGCATTTCCTTCAGCTTGGCCTGCATGCTGATCCAAACAGTGAACTGAAGTGCTGTCTGGTAGAAAGCAAAGTTCATGCTGAAAACAGGTATCTGTTGTGCATTTCAATTTGCTTTCCCTGATTGCAGCAGGAATCAAATAACAACTACAGAGAAAAAAAAAAAAAGGCGCAGAGCAGTGAGCAAAGAATCTCTTTGAAGTAGCACCCAATCCAAAAGCTCTCCAGGCTTTTTCTCTGTAGCTGTTCTACCTGCCCTTCTATACCTGATAGTTTTATCTTTGTTAGCCTGTCATTTGCTTCCTCCCCTTTTTTCAGCTTCTCTGTCCTTGAAGCACTTTCTCCTGCAGAAACAGAAAATTACCAGCAGAACAAGAAGGGGTGAGACAACTTTGCTCTTGGGTGCCTGTGCTCCATCCTTGGGTTGTAGAGGTGAAGCTTCTATGATGTCAGCTCCCTCGTATGAAGGAGAAATCAGAGCCACTCATTTATTTTCTTGTAACTATACTGAGGGGTGGAAACTGTGATCAGACATTCCCAGAACTGCTGGTTCTAAAGAGGCTTAACCAAGTATGCAATGCTATATCACCTTTACCACTTGGGGCTCAAAATGCCAACAATCCCAGAGTGCACCAGCAAAGCCTTATAATATTTGATTTTGTCAAATTTCTTAAGTATTTCATGAGACACACTTAGCCCATTTGCATCTGGGATACTGCCCCAAACACTCTATCCTAAGCAGAAGAAAATAAAACATCACAAAACAAAAAGTAATGACAAGAAAACCCCAATGTACTTCAAGACTTTAAGGTCAATGCATTCTTGAGTAGTTTTGCCTTTTGCTCCTGGTAGATCAACTTAGTCACCTCTTGTGAAAGCAACAAATTAAAAGATTTGTACACATAAATTCCTCCCCATTTTTTTTCTCCTATATAGGCTCTGAATTCATCTGTTGTTTGTATGAGACTCCAACGTAGACTCCTCTATGTTATACTCCTTTATGTAGACGCCTCACCTTAGAAGTGAGCCCTCAAAGTTGACAAAAAAATAAGCTCACTAAAATTTCTGTCATCTCAGTATGCTCTATAAACTCCTGTTTGCAAGCTAATGTAAAACCAGGGCTTTTTCAGTAATTTCTATTCAAATGTCCTGTTTTCTACATCGTGCCTACATTACCCCCAGCAGAATTTTCTCTCATCTTTGATAAAGGCTTTGTGGCCCCAAAGTGTCCAGGAGTTTTACAATCATCTTGTAACTTATAACTTAATCTCCCTTGTTCCTCATTTAACTGCTCTCTTGAAGTATCATGTCTCAGCTTATATCCTTCCAGCTCTGGATGAATGAACAACAGTGAACATCAGAGAGGCAAACTCTGTAATGCTTTTATGAATATTCATCCATATTTTGAAAGGAACTCTGAGTTTCCTTGGTTTTAATTTTCATGCCATAAATTTTCTGACAAGTAATATCTGTAGAGAAATATTTGCCGAAGCTGCATATACTATTATAACAGCATCAAGTAGTACTAGACTGTTAAAATTCAAATGAATAATTGATATTCACATCAAAAAACTGAATCAAAGAATTATCCAATTGAGGCAAGTAGGCAGGCCATGTGATCTCTGTGTTAAATTGGATCAGACTGTCTGAATTTCTTCTTTGAAAACCTGCAGTAAGATGTCTCTGAATGGGCCTAAACTTGAGTTTCCCTCACTGTAAATCATTCTGAATGACAAACAGACTTGCAAAAACATGTTTATAGACAATTTTCAAATGGAAAAAAGAGGCAAAAGCACTAAAAAGTATCTACCCTGAAATATTCTCCCAGCTGAGCTCTTAGATAAGTTACTGTCAGGAAAACCAGAATGGTGTTTTCCCTTTGCTTTCTTTTTCTCTTAAATGGTAACAATTTGAGGGTGAAAGATTGTGCTTTGACCTCAGCATGTCAGTCTTCTGCTTCTCTATGCAGAAGACTACCTCAGAATCAATGGGGTCTTGGTTACTCTCTCACTCTCTAGCTAAAGTGTGCCTATACAGGGAGTTAAATTATATATGAGTATTCTTGCTTCACCTGCTCTATGACCATTGCCCATGGTGATGCCTTACTGGGACTTCTGCTCCAGTAAATGAACATTCCCTGAACTAAAATACCCTTTATTAAACATTGCAAGGAAACGGCAGCATGTACTAGAGTGGTTACCAGTAAGAAAAAAGAGTCTTTTTCTATGGAAGGTGACTTCAAAAAAGATTTGCAGGCAGTAAGACAAAAGAACAATCTCCAGATGAGCCAGTCTGGTTTTGTTCCTCTCCTGGGAGAGAAGGGGAAAGGCCAATACAAAAAAGGGGCAAAGGAAGGGTGCCACAGGACATGACACTCCTGGGGTTTGTCTGGCTAATTTCTTCAGTTAAAGGAACAGATGAGGAAGCAGAACGAGTCTTGCAGGTCTTTGAGGATCGTGATCATGCAAGTCAGGCCATTAATATTCCCCTATATGCACTGGTTAATGAGGGAGTCTCATGAAAGGATGCAGTAATTGAATGAGGAGCATGCACTGCAGGAGGTCCTGAGGAGCACCCGACCATCTGCCAGCTGCAATGGAAGGGCTGGAGTGGAGCCAGCTCATGTTTGGTCTCTTTAGGGCATGTAAATCTGGAAAAGTTCTTCCGGAGAATAGGAGGAGATAGGACCAGCACCGCAGACCTGCTAGAGAGAGCAGGGAAGGGATACCAGGCTGCTCCAGGCAATCAGGCAAACCGTGTACTTCCCCTGGTGGGCAGTGCTGCCAAAGCAGCTGTACTGGCCAGGAAGCAGTGAGGGCAGCAGGAAGGCTGCATTAGAAAGAGGTCAAAATGCTATCAGGCATGAGAAGAAGTGAGATGACTCACAGGGAGAGATACTGCATGTGCAAGGAACCATCCAGAGCAAGGGGAAATATATCCATCTGACAGGAAGAGGTTTAAAGATGTATTTGAATCATGCTTTCTTAAAAATAGGCAAACAAACCAAAATCCTATGTTGTAGAACTGGAATTATACTTTGGGGAATAGTGCTACACCACCTGGCATGGCTGGATGCAGTGCAAGCCAAGAGCTTGCAGTAGGAGACTGCAGGATGATGATCCTTGAGCTCCAAGAAAGGAGTATGAAACCTGGGACTGTTGGATCAGCTTTCCAATGTTTTTCTCCCAACCTCAGCCCTAAATGGATTAAGGAATCTTGATATCCTTTTGCTCATCTCATATACTTTTAGGAGCCATGTGCCATGCATAGATATAGGAATCCTTTTATATTCATTGGCTTTTTACATTATCCACACCTTAGGTATAATAGTAGCCTTCTGTTGAAATTGCTTTTGAAATTACCCATGAGGTGTACGATACTGGAATTGTTCATGAATCAGTGTCATGACACTTACAAAAATCTGTCTTTGATGTCACTTCTCTTGCATTTTCTGTCTCCTAGTATTTGACCTAAGAGGAAAGAAGAGAGACAGCAATACAAACGAAGACAGCAACACAAACCAAGACAGCGACAAAATCCTACACTGAAAACATGTAGTACCCTATCATTTGGAGAGATACCTTACAAAACCCAGTCTTTTTGCTGCAACTTTTACATGTGTAGAATTGTGAACACTCCTGTTATTCTCAAATGAGGTGATCCAAGGGACTGGTGGCAGTTTGATGCATCTTTTTAACACAAGGCAGAAAGATGTTATTGGGCAGCATATTCTGGGAATTATTTCATCTTCTTACACAAAGGCAAAGCCATTTATCACCTCAGAACCATTCATTATCCTTTTCTATATGACAATACCTTTCTACCTAGATATTGCCTTACAAAGCCTTGTCCATATTGAACAAAACAATAAACATGAGCTATCACTGAAAGGCATCTTTCCTGGCTTTGCCAGCAAAGCTTTTCTTCTGGGGAAATGTGTGCAGACAGGATGCTCCTCCTTTTCCTTCCTAGTGACCTCCAAGCCAGCAGCTGTCTGAGGATGAGGGGCCTCCCTGAATATTGTTATTGCTGTTTATCTGGGCTTTTTAGGCCATGAAAAGTCCATCTAAGGGCATGTAGGATATTTCATAGGTTTTTGCCATCCATGCAAATTCCGGATTATTTCTTCCTCTGCATGAATATTATTGCAGAAGGAAAAAATCAACAAAAAATAACAAAAGAAGAAAAACAAACCTCTTTCTTGCTAATTTGTTTACTCATTGACTTTCATGTAATACAGGAGCTGGCAATGCAATCTCTGGCTAGCTCTTCCAGTATCAGCACATCAGTATTCAGGAGTCCAACTGCTGCTGTTTGCAAATCTGTGTAAATGAATGCAGTCCAAAATGTACAAGTTGGACATAAACATTAAACTCTATTTACTGTAGAATTAAAGGTAAGTCTTTGACAAACAAAAAATGAAAGATGTGCATCTGCAAATACAAGTTTGTGATTTTAACATGCAGGCAAAAAGATTTTCACTCCGTTTCTATCTCTAACATTCCCATTTTACATGCATTTCCTCTCCATGGATGTGCCTGGACTTTAAAAATTTGATTTTGAAAGAGAGGTTTTAAGTTGTAGCATGGACATTGGCTCACTTGAGTCATTATCTATGAAAGTTGTGGCCAAAATTCAACATACAAATGCAAAAGATTGGGCAACTGAAGCACATGTTAAATTTCATGCATATGTGTACACACAGCAGTGTCCAAGAGGGTACTTACAATCCTGCTGTAAAGAATGGTCTGTAATGACATGTAATGTGAAGGCCTTCAATAAAGCATTCAGATTTTGGACTTGCTGAGCGTACCTCTGTCAGATTTATAAAACATAGGGAAGCCATCATTTGTATGTGCTCCTAAAGCAATCCCTTGATCTGAATAGAGGAATTTTGGAAAGATGTGTCGTGCACTTGCATTAAAAATATCTCAACACCTGGAAGATTTGGAGTCCAGCCCAGTGTAAGAGTGGGACCTCTTGGCACTTGAACTTCACACTGATAGAACTTGAGGAGCATCTTGACAGTGATGGAAATGAATCCTACACTGAAAGCTCAAGAGGAGAGGAGTGGATAAATTAGTGCAATGGCTAGCTGAAATACAGAGCAACATTGGAGCCAACAGTGTCACAACTCAGATTTCCTGTGAGGGGAACAACAGTCTCTGAATGAGAAGCCACTAGCAGTGCCACATCCATTCTGGTGGATAGATACCTGGGTTAGAAACATGCACCCTTGGAAATATTCGCTGTGTTAGAAAGCTGGTCTGTTTCCCAAAATTCACTCGATGGCACATAGTGCTACCTGAAGCATGCAGAAGTTTGTGTGCAAGGAATCAACAAAAGCATAGATAAACTGGTAAATTAACTCCAAGTTCTTATTTAAGCAGGGGAAGAGAAAAAGAGTAAACGTTGATTCTCAGTGTAGGAGTCTTTATGTGGGTAGCCACTGCATTGCCTGAGTGCAGGAAATGAAATCAGTCTGATCCCTGATTAATAGGAAGCCTGGATCTGATCTGATCCACCTAATATGTACCTGTAATACTTTCTAGGAGTCAACCTACCAAGCTGATTCTGCTCTAGGTACTTAACTGCAGCTGCCAGCCTTCTCCTCTGGTGTGGGATTCATCTTGCTCAATGCCTTTTGGAGGTCCACTGATCAATTCCTTCTTGCTCTGGATAAAGGTAAAGATTTTAGTCGACCAAGAGCAATTTACAGATGCAACAGTGTTTGTCAGTGTGTGTAAGTCATTAGATGGGAGGTGTATGTTTTGCCCATGGTCTACATTCGCACACTCAAAGTGATGTGTATTGGTTGTAGCTTTCATCTTCCAGTGACCAAACAGAGCAAAGGAAGTAAAACTTCTTGTCAGATCATTCCCGTTTTTCTGGCTACATGCAGCATTTTGAGGTTGCTGGATCTACTAGCTGGCAGATATGTATCATAATCACTGAGGCTGAAAGGGACCTTTCAGATCATCAAGTCCAACCATCGGCCTCACTCTGGCAAGCCTCATAACTGGACAGGGACTTAGAATCATAGAATGGTTTGGGTTGGAAGGGACCTT
>VZTY01006491.1:230909-304789 GCA_013400935.1 Turnix velox | reverse complement strand
ATATTTTTTTCCCCCCCTTAATGAATTATATAGTTTACTGATGTTCTCCCAGCTGATCTACACAGCCAGGTAGGAGCTCCTTTTTCTGCTGCTTCATGGAGAAATTACTCTAGTCTAAACGTTTCTCTCTGAAAATGGTGCCGCTCATCCATCTTTGACTGCACTGGGCATGAACATAGAGAAAGGATAGAGAAGATTGGTGAGGCATGTGTCTGATTTATTTGGGAAGGTGTTAAAACTGAGAAACAGAGTATCCAGTAAACTACTAATTAGGTATGACTGCAAATGATCCCGTATGGCTTACAGGCTCAGCCTATGTTGTTATGAAATTTTAGTATCCAGTCTGGGAGAGTGGATGGATGTCTGGCTGTTATGGTTTCTATAGATAGTAACTGCTACTTTGGGTGCCTTTGGCTACAGTCTGGCCTGACATTATGAAATCTAAATTTAAAGATTCAGATGTGTTTTGTATTTGTTCAGGTCAAGTCTAAATATATTCTTAAAGAAAAGAAAAAGCAGCAGAAGCAAGATGATTATTTAGGAAACCAAAAAATGCCAGGGGAGTTCTTGGATGATATAGTTCTTTTCTCAGTCTTACTGCATGCAAATAACAGCTTTCCTTACAATTTCTGACAGAAAGTATTTGGAGCACTCATTCTGACTTCCTGATTTGAGTGTGTGCTTGACTCTGTGCAAGTGGCTACAGTTACCAAAAGCGATGAAACATAATGCTGTGCCTCAACATGAATATTCAAATTCTTTCAGGAGGACACCGCTAAGATCATTACAATTGCTAATTATAAAAGTGGTAGCCAAAACTCTAGCTTCCTACTATTATTCTTACTTCCTGCAGATGTCCTGATTTAGCCAGTTAATCATCAGATTCTCTTGGGAATCATCTGGTTGTTCAATTTTGTCTTTCTTTTTTTTTCGTTTTTTTAAATGAAGCCATTTTGAATTTTTAGTGTGGTGCTTCTCATTTTCTCAAATGTTGTTTCCTTTCTTAAATATTGTATGTGATGTTGCATTTCTTAAATAGCCTGCTTGGCATTTGTGCATGCACTTAAAAAGTCCCCAAGCCACATTTTAGTTCCTGGGAAAACAGCACACATGCCTTCAGTTGAAA
Source organism: Turnix velox (assembly GCA_013400935.1). Lineage (NCBI taxonomy): Eukaryota > Metazoa > Chordata > Aves > Charadriiformes > Turnicidae > Turnix > Turnix velox. The sequence continues at coordinate 303,663 of VZTY01006491.1, read as the reverse complement.
CAGACATTTCATTTTGCCTGTGATCATTATACCACCTGTTCACTCTCGCCTTCAGCAGACTTTCAATAGCTCTGTCATGCAGCTTCTATAACTTTGTTTACATCTCAAAGTATTGTTCCTGTGTGGCAACACTTCTGAGAACTTTACAGAAGGCTGGTGTTTGCTCATGGGCTGATTGTGATGCCCTTCTCTGCAAGAGCACCTCATGAAACCGTGTTTGAGTGGGATGATAAGCAGAGCGAATGGTTTGGCTGGAGTCCTCTGGCTGTTCCAGCACTCCTGCACTACCTGTCATCTGTAGAGATTTAAATGCCTCCTCACCTTTTCATATGCTCTAATTTTCTCACAGCTAATGAGATACACAGGGCTGCACACCATAATATGCAAGGAAAAGGATGTGGAAGGAAGATAGGTCACCCATTAGGAAACTGTAAACCCAAAGCCCAGAAGCACTTAACTGTTGTGTTCCACCTACTGTTGCAAGGGGCTCTATTTGTAAATCATTTATGCTATATTATGTATGTAATACACTGATGGTGTGGTATTCACTGCATGGCATAATCTAACACTCTGAAAACTCATATCCTTTGAAAAGGCCACTAATGGCGAATAGGAATAGAGATAATTACAAGAGTTGGCAGAGCTAAACCATCAGATCACAATAGCAAATTTGGCCATTGAATCGATTAGCAGCATGAGAGACTCTTCTATATCAGAACAAGTTCTATTTTTTCCTCCTTTCTTTCTAGCCAACAGAGCTCTGCTCCATGGTTGCAACAGAATCCACAGATTATTCTCTGTGCTTAATTTGTCTCTTCTGGGGACTTTTTTTTCCCCAATAAACAGTGCAAATGTTGTGTGTTTATTTGCTCTGTGTGGGTTAATGCAAAGATAAATTCTCTCTTTCCTTCTGTACATGCATAAACCTCTGCTCTGTGTTACCACCAAGGATTTGAGTGTCATACTGCCTGCGTAGGGGTGTAAAACACAACTCTTATGTCTATGTTATTTTCTAATTTTTCAGTCAAGCCTAAAATGACTGGCAGGTCACCTTTCTGAAACACTGGAGCTCACGGCTCAGAAGCCAGCCCCAGGGACACATTCCAGCCTCTTCAAAAGTGATAGCCAAAGCCATGGGAAGAGGGAATAGATGAAAATGGAAGAGGAATGTGAAGAGAGATAGGTGGGTAAAGAGGACGTTAAAAGGGATAGTCAAGGAGAGGGAAGTAGAGAAATAGTTTAAATCAACCATGGAGGAGGGAAAAAAAAAAAGCCCTAACACAAATAGAGTTTCAGGGAGCAAAAATATGTCAGAGTTTTTATTTACTCTCTTTTCTGTGGTGGAGCCCAGAGGAAAAGACAAGTATCTGCACTGAATGGATGGCATTACTCTGTAATTCACATTACCCAGATGTTAGGATGTTGTTTCCTCATAGTACCTCTTTGATTGCTGTTTTAGATAGCAGATACTGAAGCCCCAAACGAATTGGGCTTTCCCTTCACTGCCATCTTGCACTGCATCTCATCATCATCCACAGTAGTGTGAAACTCTGTGGGATTCAGCAGCAGGCAACATCTGCTTTGTGCACAAGCAAAGAAGCAGAAGACACTGCCCATGGTATTCTGCACACATCCAGCATGCCCATGATACAGTTTTCACCCAATCAGCGAAGCCCTCTTAATATGCCTGAACCTCAGGAGATAAAGTTCTCTCCCTGAGCTATGTGGGGCACCAAGTTACCAAGTCTCCATGCCACCAAATGGCCTGCAGGACCAGAGCGAGTTGCTGAGCAAAGTTCCCCATTGGGGTTTTTTCCATCCACAGATTTGTCCACAAACAGTTGAAAACATACAAATGGATAAACAATGGCATTTATAGAATCATAGAGTAGTTTGGGTTGGAAGGGGCCTTAAAGAACATCTAGTTCCAACCCTGCTGTCATAGACAGGGACACTTCCCACTAGATCAGGTTGCTCAGTGCCTTTTCCAGCCTGGCCTTAAACACTTCCAGAGAGGGGAGGCCACAATCTTTTTGGGCAACCTGTTCCAGTGTTTCTCTGCCCACACTGTACAGAACTGCTTCAACAGGTATTTGAGCTGCCCACAGTTTTCTTGCTAGATGCAAGAATCTTGGCAGCCATCTAGAATCCATCCCTTCAGCTGGTCTGTGTCCTCCCAAATTAACCATCCTATGTATCTCTTTTAACCCTGCCTTAGTGCAGCACTTCACATCTGCACTGTGTAAAACCAAATCCTTAGGTAACTTTTTTTAAACGTGGTTGAATTCATTAGCCCACGGTTGAATTCACTGGTTACTTAAGGCAAATCCAAATGTTCTACCAGGTTTAGCTGAGGGGAAGAGTTTGTTTTTGCACTTCTTCCTTTGATACAAATGCTGGCCTTGGAACAGTTTTTCCCTGCTTTTTGAACTTTTTGCCATTTGGAAATTTGAATGAATTGATCAACTTGGTGGCACATTAAAGCTTGTTTTAAACCACACAAAAGATTTTGTGTGGCTCAAATGCCAGGAAAATGTGTTCACACTTGATTGAACCTAATAGTCCAAGGTCTAGCAAGAGGCAGGGAGAGATTAAGAGCATGGTCTCATGAAAACCTTTGTAACGTCAGATGAAATTTGATGCAATAAGGTACCCAGATGAGACCAGTCTGCTGAATTGTATCACTTACTACAAAGTAAGCAGTATGAAAAGGAAGGTTTTCCTCATTCCACTATTATCCTGCATCTAGCCATGAATATAAATTTTTAAAGCCTCACAGTATTAAAGCTATATATTTTTGTCACCAAATTGTACATAATCTGTTGTGTAAATATTAGAAGCTCTAAACCCTTGGGCCAAATTCTGCTATGAGATGCACACATACAGCTCCAACAGTGTTCAGCTGAAGTGATGCATGAAACAACAGAAAACGTAATTTGACGGAGCCAAATCCATTCCTTTTGCTCGCAGAAAACGTTATAAAAATAAGTTGGGCTAAATTCTGATCTCAGATGCATTATTATAATTGAGATAATAACACAGTCTGCTAAGTTACTGTCATTTTTAAATGTGCTAGCAAAAAAGACCACAATTGTGTTTTAGAATCTCATAGAAAGATTTTTCGTGCTGAGATGACGGATCTTCAAAGAAAATGTTAAACCTATGTGAAATTTCTACTTATATCAAGAATTTTTTGAATTTTGACTTAACAGAGCTTCAACAAAACTGTATGTCATCAAACAGAACTCGTGAACTGTTTTTTCCTGTTCACTCCACCAGAAGGATGAATCTTTGAGATCACCTATGCTGGTATGTATCTCAGTGGTGTTGTGGCTGACTTGTAAGATTAATAAATATGATTGGAATTTTTACCCATTGTGTCTTGAATAAACTAAAATGGTATATTCTTAATCTGAAAGGAAAAATAAAGCACTGGTATTCATCACTCTGTAATGGAGCTTGTTGTTCTAGTGTCAAATGTATATTCTCATGAAATGAAAAAAAAACCCAAGAAACACCCAGACTTCTCTATGATTTCAAACCATCAAATACTTATAATTCCCTGGAACATTACTAGATCCTAAGAAAAAGTGATCAACTTTGAGTTCACTAACAAATAATCTTGTATACTGCTCTGCACTATACTGTAACAGTAACTTCTTGATCTCATTTCCTCAAGCAATAAAACAAAGTGTGATTCGGCTTTAGGATGACCCTGAACTGAAAGATTTGGTCTATGGCAGAGATTTTAAGGTGGAAATATTTAGTTGGGTTTTTTTAAATTTTCATTTTCAATGAGAAAAATATTAATCCTTATTTTGTCTTATTTTGTTGTTTGCAAAACTATCATGTGGGTCTAGAACTGGTTTTTAGAAGCTGAGTGAAAAGCTGTCTGATCTAGGGCTGGGGAATTGGTTTATCACCTTTTATCTCTGTGATTTATAGTGTTTTGTTCCAAGGACAATGAAGTATTATTACAATTCAATCTGTGTTACTACTAAGGAAAGGGCAACCTATTAGGAAAAAGGCATAAACCCTGGTGAAATATGAAAATAACACGGTGTAACTGGTATTTCTTTAGAACAGTCTTATATGGTAGGGAACCAGAGGTTAATTGTGCAAAATAATATTACTGCACATCCAAATGACATTTCTAAATGTTATACTACATTAAAGTATACTGCAGTGAATTAGTAGTCCTAACAGTGATGATAAGCATGAGTGGACTTGAGGCAGTATCCTGCAGCTGCTTTCTGTCAAATATAAGTAATAGTAAGGAAATAAGCACACAATTGCTTTTGATTGGAGTTAATGACACATTAACAGTGAATAAAGTGACTTTAAACTAAAACTTCCTCATAAGATTTTAATGAAATAGTGCTTTCTCTGTAAGTGACAGAGATGGAATGACCTTGCAGATGAATTTGGAAAAATATATGGGTTGCTTCCCCATTTAAAGCATCAGTAGTAGGGCTATTGGACTACCTCACATCTAGAAAATTTTCCTCCAGCCTCAGTTAGTGCAACCTAATGGCTTTTCTGCACTTTAGCATCGCTGTCATCAGTGGATACTGGTGTTGTGTACCTAGAATGTCTTGACCAGCATTCAGCAAAACTCAAGTCAGTGCAGCAGGGGCTGAACAAATAATTCTTGCCAATGGCTACATCAAACTAGCAGCTTTCAACTGCTGAGATGTAATGAGAAACAGCAGAGGAGACAATGACTGAGTGTCTGTCCTGATAGCCCTCTTGGCTTTCAGTGTCACCTGGCTTGTGGTGGCAGAGGTAATTTTTAAAGATGTGCAGTGGAAGGGTAAGTGGATTTCTATGTGAATTTTCTGAAGGTAACCAAAGGACTTTCATCTCTTTCAGAAAGGAAGGGGCACGTGCTCTGTTTTTCAAAAGTCTCCCCTGGAAAGGCTACAGAAATTTACTGGAAATTCTATTGCTGTATGGCCCTGAAGTTCATTGCTGCTGGGCAGATCTGAGGAGAGGACAGGGGCAAAGGGCTCTTAATCGATTGTGTAGTGTTCCATGGTATGTGATATTGTATTTGTAAACCAAATTGATAGAAACCCAGACAGAAGGAGTGCCAGCAAGTCAAGGGTATTCCAGGTACCTGAATTGACCAGACTCTGTAAGAGGGAAGCACACAATTCACTCTACTGCTCACTGTGGTTTGGAGTTATGTGCTCCTAAATTTGGTTAAAGATCTAGGAGGCTGGATAGAAGTGACACAAAACTCACCTCTACAGGAGTAACACATTCTGCCAAAAGAAAAACTTCTCTGAAGATTTGCACTCAGGTTGACAAATTACTGGGAGAAGCTTAAACTTCTCAGTTGCACTTGCATGTATATTAAGGAAAGTTCTCTTAAGCAGTGAGACACAATTTCCTTAGACTTTCATATATCTACTGATCTATTATTGCCTTAAGCAAAAAGGTAGAGCATAAATAACTGCATTACAATGCAATGCACACCCCAGAGTGTTGTAATCGTAGACATAATTGTAGCAGCAGATCCATGGTGTCCAGCTAAATAGTGATCTGTAATTCAGACCATGCAGAATGGAGTGTGGTTTGTACCCTTCTCTGTCATAAATTTTAAGGTGGGAATTTCACTCCTACTGTTCCATTGCAGGTGTCTTCACTGCACGGTATTGCTGTCAACTGCAAGGATAAGCCCCTACATAAACTCAGTGCTAATAGGACTCCCCGGTTACCACCATCACTCAAGTGTCTCTGGACAATTAAAGTTTTTAACTTTGATTCCAGCATAAATATTCTTTAATACCAATCAACACAATCCATTCATCATTATGACAATTTTACTATTGTGCCAGCTTTTGCAGATCTTGGAATACCTACAGGATGGAACAAAATCCACAGCCTAAATGGAACATCATCTTGTTATTGAAATATCACTCTGATATTTTCACATGTAAGGTGATATTGAACAGTGAATGAATGCTCCAGGACAGACCTTCAATTAAAACTCTTGTTTACATTCCTAAAAGACCGCTGTCTTGCATTTTGGATTGTTTTGCTGTGCTATACTATTAGGAGCAAAATATACTACTAAAGCTATTTAAAGAAGGTATCTGTTCTCTTTAAGCAAGTGGTACTGGGAGGGTTTGGAGATATTTTTTCTGTCGCAGTTGTATTACTTCCCCCAAACAAGATTGTAATTGCAGTGTAAAGGAGAAAAAACAGATTTACTGTTTGATGACAGTGAAGGCAATAATCCTAACAAATAGAGGACAGAGCCTAATAAAAAACAGTTATGATTTTTGCCTTGTCCCTGACTATGTAATTTCCTTGTTCTATCTGTGGGAGGAGGCACATTGCCTGAGCTACTCCTGGGGCTCTCCAAAGTCATCTTTCACTCTTACATTTCAACGGCAAGCACTTACAGCAAACTTTCATTCTATCTAACAGTTGTGTATTACCTAAGAAACCTCAGCTGCAGGATTGTTCAGTGTGATTCTTGGAACATAAAAATGATTGTTTTCATTGAAATGTTCTAGTCCAATTTGACCCACGGAGATTGGCAAATAGTGAGTGTCTGAAATAAAGCATTTTCAGATGACAGGAGAAAAGCACTGGGAATTAGGAGACTGAGGGTATTAGTTCTTGCTCTGCCACTGCCTACCTACATGACCTTGGCCAAACTGCTTCTTTTCTCATGTTTCCTTCCTACTGTTCTCTCTACTTCAGTTGCAAACTTTCCATATTCATTCAACAGTGCAGTGCAATTCCATCTAAAAAAAGAGCACATTTAAAAAACTAGGCAGGCTTTCTCTTATTAACTTCAGCAGTCTCACATTGTCATGAGGTTTGTTTTCAGGCCTTCTTAGGGATGAAGATTCAGCACATCAGCTGCTGGAACTGCACATTTTTGTTTTGGAAGAAAGTAATTTTCTGGGGTTTGAGCCCACTCCCTCCTTCCTGGTGAGCTCTGGTTGCTGCAAGGCGCATGTGGAGAGGGATGCTCCTAGCCGCTGTGAAGGCAGCTGGGAAAGGGCTGCTGGAAGCAGCTGGTGCCTGCTTCTCTCCAAGCTACTTCCTCGTCCCAGACCCAGTTCACCACAACTAAGAGGGGTGTTCCTTCACTTGGCTTCAGGAAAACATTAGATATGTTACCAACATGCATTTGGTACAAGAATTACAAGAAAGGTAGAAAAGAGTAAAGATGCAAAGTTCCCCTCATGCCTAGGTTACTTTGGGATTTGTATCCAGATAGTTTTTTAGCCTGCTGCAGTCATTACTTCATTTTGAGGAGGCAATTTTCCTCCATCACTGGGTTGATTGAAATCGGTTGAGTTTTTCCTCCTTCCCCAGAGACCTGGCTGGGTCACTAGAAAGGATAAGTTCAGACTGGTCTGCTTCAGCAGGCAACAGAAAGCCACTTCAGACATGTACCTGATGAGGAATCTGATCTCTTGCTTGATAAAGCCAAATCAGAGGGGAGTGCTGCAGAAAGCAGAGCTCTTACTATATTGCTGGAAGGAAACAATCTCCTTTTTTGAGGCCTTTGCTCCTTGAGTGACCGGAGAGCTCTAACATCAGGCTCAGCCATGAAACAGAGCTAGAGAGGAGCTCTCCTTAGGGTTTGGAGATGGTGGGGAGTGGGGTGGCAGAGAAGGAGAAAACAGCCTTCCCGCAGGTAAAAACAATTAAGGAAGAAACTGTGACCTATCCTGCACAAGTTATTAACAGTCATTCCCAGATGATTTTTATTAATAAAATTGTGGCCTAATTATGCTACCTCACTTGGATTTTGTTTTACGCTCTCTATGCTTCTGGGAAAAGAAGCAAAATATATTCAGGAAAAATGAGAAGATGGTCCTGCAGACAAAAATCCCTGACATTTTTAAAGACATATTAACCAATATACCGGCAACCTTGCTCATGGGAAAGCAGACAAAGTAAGAAAAAACAAGGAGAGGGAGACTAGAAAAAGGGAAGAAATAGAGTAAAAATAAGAGCAGGACAATGTACAAGAAATGAAGGACACAGTGTAGCTTCTTAACTTGTAAGGGAAAAACAAATACTGTGCATAACATGTACAGACAATGAATTCTTGCTAAATCCTGTACAGAAGCATGAAGGGTGTAGAAATGTCTGCCAATATATAATTTCCTGAAAAGATCCATCCATCCAGGGCAAAATTGTGCAGGCAGCCTCACAAAAGCATGCTCTGTGGAGGCCAGTTGTTTCCCCTTCTATCCTCTGGTGGGGTTATGAGAAGACTTTGTAAATAGCAGCTTTTTTGATCTCAGCAGTGCAGTATCCAGGCTTTAATTTAGAAAAACTTGTTATAAATAGTCATACTGCAACTGCAATGGACTCTGAAGCTGAGAAACATTGCAGGTTGAAGATGGCCTCATTTCTTTCTTTTATATAGTATTAGTTTTCAGCTTTCTTTTAAAATGCCTTGCGTTACTATGGTTATAATGGCGATGGTCAAAGGACATAGGTAAGCTAAAACTCACAGGTCTTTACTGAAAAAACCCTAAAACAATGGGGGATAAGGAGGTAATCTTTCTTGCCTCCCTACTTTTTCTAGCTATACTTATAGGTCTAATGAAAGACTGTACTCCCACCTACAAACCATATCTGGCCTGTGAAAAGATTGTAATTCATTTACCTCTCCTCAGGCCTCATAATACTTTTTTTTTTTAATGCTGGAGTAATCCTGAACAATATGCCAATGTATTTGATGATAGCCTAGATTTGAAGCACTAAAGGCAATTTGTGACATAACTCTCTCAGCTGTTTTTTCTTTCTTTTGTTTTTTTTTGGTCTCAAATGCATACCTTAACTCACATAATCAGAAAGTGGATTTACAGAAGCCATTGAAGCTTTAATAGCAGAAGCAGCATTAGCAATTTAGGAAAAGGTAGCAGATAAAAAGACTGGAAATTTTAGAAAATGCTAATCCTTTTCCTTATTGAAACACACTTGCCTTGCCTGCGGCGTCATTTCTAAGGAGGGGAAAAAAAAACATAAGAAAGAAGAAGCAATCTGCATTAAGATTTAACTGCAGGGTTGAATTAAATCTGGTTTTATCACATTTGTTCACAGGAAATGCATGTGAATAACTAGTCCCTCCTGAAAAAGATATTGTCAGAGCCTTGTCTGACATGTTTGCAATTACTTATGCAAAGACTGGGGAATGTGATGTTCCAGCACTGGTGAACTCTGTTAAAATCCAGTATAAAATAAATCACTGCTAGCTAGAGTATTTGGGGAGACCAGCTTAACACACATTCATTGCTGTTTGTGCAAGAGGAGCTTCTTTGTTCAGATACCAGCAGAATGTGAGCTGAAGAGGCATTTTTTTCAGCTGAACTATGTAGTTACTTATTATTTACATTTGGGGTGGAATCACATCCTGATATGTTTTTATGGGAGTCTTAAGCATGTTTTTGCTCCTGGATATGTGGTGAAAACCAACAATATTGAGGACATAACAATAGATCCTAGGTACCTATCGCTGCAGTAGACAAGCACTTTGTCAGATACAGAGAATGGAGACAGAGACATTACAGATTCAGGTGTCATTTTGTTGTATCATCTTACCTTCCAAACCTGTCTGGAAGGGAAAGGGAATAAACTGCTATTTGACATGCATGCAAGAAGATTTGTTCTGCTGCTTATGTGTGTGTAAGATTGAAGGATTTCTTTTGGGTTTGATATTAGCATAATCAGAAACATTGCACTCCATCACTGTGTTTTAGTAATCCTTGTGGTTGTTACAGGGACAAAATATATAGCAGGATAATTCTCTTGTTTACTAGCACTGGGACAAAGCCAAAATAATCATGTTCGCAACAAATTTACTCTGGAGTTTACATTGGGGTAAATTAAATCAGAAAATGTTGCAAACTTGTATGTATTATGGACAGTAATGGATACCAAGTGTAGAAAATGCAGCATTACCATATAACTCAGTTTTACCTTTCATAGCATTAGTCCTCTTCTGCTCGTGTCAGCTGCTCAGAGAGCTAACATCTAGTTGCAAAAACAAAGCGAATTTTATGTAACCAATATCTTTTAAGTCCTTGGATTTCCAGATTTCACGCTTCATCCAATGTGATTTCTTAAGAGATCGAAAATCCACCACCTCTTAAATTGACAATATTATAGCTCAAGCAAAAGTCAAATAAAACTCCTAGGACTGGATTAGCATTTTTTCTGGCAAAGAGGTAAAATTAGACTAGCAGATTTTGCCAAGGACTCTGCTACGTGTACAGAGAGAGCAGGAGCAGCCAGGCTGAGAAGCAGTTAGTACCTCCAGAGAAGTGTTTCGTTGCTGGCTGGGTGGTTCAAAATGTACCAGCTTGTTTAAATAGCAAATGATTTTAAATATGAAAGGAGGCTTCTTCCAAGAATTGTTATATTGAGCATCACAAAATTGCTGTGTTTTTTCTTTTTTTTTCCTTTTCCCAGAGAGCTAACCTCCATCTGCTTCTGAAAGAGCGTAGCATTCATAAAGTAACAAATTATATTTCAGAGCATAGCTCTTTATCATTCACCAGTTAATGGGCCTAAGAAAAGATTTCAGAAGATTCTTCCAACTGCAGTACAGTCTCGGAGGAAACAAAAGGGACCACCGCCTGGAGATGTTGTGAAGGCTTAGTTATTTAGTTACAATTTAACCTCTTGCAATCAGAAAGCAACAAAAGGACACATGGCATTTAGGTCACAACAGAAAACACTGACATTAAACTGGTCATATTTCAACAGAGCTCTGAAGTCTGAAACACTATTAGGCAAGAAGTAGACTGGAAGGAACATAAAGAGAGTAAGTACTGAAAAATTAAAATGACCAGTAGCTAAGGAAAACAAATTTTAAAGAATGCCGATTTTCAATAACTCTTGCTTGAAGCTGGAGATTATAAGGAAGTAACAATCATTTGGTATGTCATTATCAGAGATATTTCAGGGATTTGGGATTCTTCTCTTCTGGAGAAATAGTTTTTGTATTAATCAGCCAGCTCCAGTTTCTGCTTCTTTTTTGTTGTTGCAATGCTCATGGTGGTTACTGCATATTTATGGTTTATGGAAGACAATGGGCCACTTTCCCCATTACCTGATGGTCTCTGAGTGTACATGCCACTGCCTGGCAACACTCTTCTTTATCTTGCCAGAGCTCATTAGCAAATGCATTCCTGATGCTTCTCAACTTTAGGTGGTTAGCAATGGAGCAATTCAGCCTTGGCCTCTCTTGGTGACAATTTTGACAAAACTGATGTATTTCCACAACAAATCTCTACGAGGTGGTCTCTACAAGTCCAAAAACATTTTGGTGGAAGTCTGCTGAACAGAGCTACCTAAAAATAGAAATATGTCCATGTGTTCATCTGTACAATCTTTCCTTTCCCCTGTTCTTCCACACATACATTGCAACATGCTCTGTCAGGTACTATTTTCTTGACTCAGTCAAGGCATTTGAAGGAAGGTCACTCAGATAATAAAATACTCAGTCCGTATGTTCTATCCAACCCTTTGGTGGATAATCTATATGTCAGTTGGTCTGAACCTTGAGTACTCCCTAGAGTTTTACTTTCTGAATTGATTAACTTGTTTTAACAATAATTTTAATTAGCGCAAAGAAATATATGTCTACCTTAATGTCTTTGTCAATGGCTGATCTCAGTAACAGAAATACTTGCTCTCTCCCTCTTTGGGAGGACTAGAAACAATGGATGTAAATTAGAAGGGGGTAGATTTAGACTCGACATAAGAAAGAAATTCTTTACAGTGAGGGTGGTGAAGCACTGGAACAGGTTGCCCAGAGAGGTTGTGGATGCCCCCTCTCTGGAGGTGCTCAAGACCAGGCTGGACAAGGCACTGGGCAGCCTGATCTAGTGGGAGGTGTCCCTGCCTATGGTACTTATAACATCTCATCTCTTCTTTAAGGTCCCTTCCAACACAAACTATTCTATGATTCTATTCTATGATTCTCTCCCTAGTATCAAGATTCAGGCATAAGAAACCATGAAAAGATCAAAAAAGCAATGGAAAACCTGGATCTGATAATAGACAATTTTCAGGGCAGCTGTCACTGCTGGTAATACGTTAATCCTTTTGTAAACACTCCCACACCTCTCCATAAAGTACATAAATGAATACCATATACAGTAGATATAATGTTCAGAAAATTCCCATTGCCTGAGATCGGGGTGTTCACAAAAGGGACAGAAGAGTCCAGAAAAAGACTTGACTTTATTTGAATAAAAGGAGAGTACACTGAGACATTGCTTAGGTGGGGAGGGCATAGACTCCTTTTATATTAATTTTTCCCAGGCACAAATATTCCTATACTTTTTACCACTGTCTCCAAAATAATTGGGATTTACAGACTTCCAATACACCTAATATGAAAATCAAAGTCTGATACTCATCTCAAAATTATGTTTGCAATTTCCATATGTAAATTGAGTTTCAGTGACATCTGTGTTTACAGTGTTTGGTTTTAATCAACACCTTTGTCTGTAAAAGTTATCTAGTTTCTTCTGTTTGCAAAGACATTGTTTGTAGAGAAACTCATATCCTTATCCTATCAATAATCACAAATGCTGTAACCATGGCAGTTTTATTAGTGTTAATGATACTATTTTATATACTCACAAAACACATGGCAAGCAGGTCAATCCTTTTAAATTCGCTGAATCTCTCATTTGACAGCACTATACTTGCCCATGAATTTCTAGAAGGATTTATTGCAGTTTTGGTCACCCACTTTCAGTGCAACCACTTAGAAGTGCCCTGGAGGAGCTCAGTATTCAGCAGCAGATCAGCATGTCCAAGGGCAGCTCCTCCAGGGTAACTCACTTTGCAGAAGTCACATATATAGCACTGCCAACAGCATAAGAACAGCTGCACTACAATTCAGCTGAAATGGGGAGAAAGGATGCATTTAAGGAGACACAATAAATTTCTCCAGTTCACTTCGCATAACCTGATGCGATTTTCCTTTCAATTTGCTACAGTCCCACATGTAAGTCAAATGGAGCGGTAACACATGTAGCTGCAGCAGCCATAACAGCAAACTTACATGGATTTGTCTGGTTGCTTGGGGTATTTTTTTACTGTGGAGATTTTGCTATGAACCCAGGACAGTGAAATAACTTCCTTCATTTTTAATTGGATATATTTTGACCTTGTGATTTGTAACCCTTATGGTTTCACTGATTCACATTCACAAGAATGGCAGCAATTTTTTCCCATTTTTGCAAATTGAGGGTAAATCAGAGAAGAATCTAGATAAAAATCCAGCCAAATCTCCAAAGAGGCTATGAAACCTAGTTGCTGCATGCCTGTTTTTTTTTCACTGGTGGCATCCTTGATGTCCGTAAACCCTCTGGCTGCACTACCCACACTCTGTTTCAAGGTACAGAGGAAAGTCTCATCTTTCAGTCTAAAATAGCATCAGTCTTTTCCATTGCGAAAGTGATTTGGAAGACTAAAACCTTTACAAAAATTAGCCCACTAGGGTTAAATAGGTGTCACCCGGCTTTTAAATATCACATTGTGAAATTTCCATAATTGAGAGAAAGAGTGGGATGTTCTTGCAGCATAGCAAAAGCCACAGCCATGGGATGCCACCCTCCCACTCTAGGAAGAGTCAAGGGTCGAGTATAGCAAGACGTGTTTCTCCTGCTTTATTCCACTCTCATGAGACCCCTCCAGGGTTGCTGTGCTCAGCTCTGGAGCCCTCAGCACAAGAAAGACACAGATGTGTTGGAGAAGGTCCAGAGGAGGGCCCTGAAAATGATCAGAGGGCAGGAGCATCTCTCCTATGAAGACAGACTGAGAGCTGCGATGGTTCAAGCTGGAAAAAAGAACACTCTGGGGACACCAGAGCTTTCCAGTAATTAAAGGGGCCTACAGGAAAGATGGGGACAGACAGTTTAGCAGGAGCTGTTGTGATAGGAAAAAGGGTAATGACTTTAAAGAGAGGGGGTTTAGACTAGAAATAAGAGAGAACTTTTTTACAATGAGAGTGGAAAAAAACACTGGAACAAATTTTTTGGAGAAGTTGTAGATGCCCCATCCCTGGAAGCATTCAAGGTCAGGTGAGACAGGGCTCTGAGACATCTGATCTAGTTGAAGGAGTCCTTCCTCATTGCAGGTGGTTGGACTAGATTGTCTTTAAAGTTGCTTTCCAAACCAAGCCATTCTATGATTCTCTAAGAATCAACTGCTGAGGAGCTCTGAGGGAGTTACAGTAAGTGACCAGCACTCAAGAGCTATTGTTGGAAATCATTGCCTAGAAATCTTACTGGTTTTACCCATTTGGCAAGGATCTCAAACCTGCTCTTGAAAACATCTTCCCCCTTAATCACCCCACCTTCCTCCAAATCGTTTATGCACACAAATTGAAAGGAAAAACATAAAAAACCTTGCATACTGTGCTGATATGCCCAGTACAGTTAGAGCACAAAGCATGCAGACTGCATTGAGCAATTCTGCTGTTCTTTTGGGTAGCTACGGAAATGGCTGAGAGCATCCTCCTCCACGATCTCCCTCCTAAGTGTTTGGCAAACAAGAGTGTGCATTGTTGCTAATGGTGTATGATTTCTCATACCTTTTAGCTCTCCCACAGTGAGAATGGGGACAACCTCTAGAGACAGCAGTACAGGTTTCTGAAATGTAGATGATAAAGATGCAAAAGCCTGCAGATGAAAATGGTTTTGAATGAAACTGAAAACAAAAACAGCATCAACTGAGGATACTTTTGAAGTTCTACAGTTCTTGTCCTTGGCGAGGGAGATAGAAAGCAGAAAGTTTATTTTATGCAAAATCCAAAGAAAGCTTTAGGCTTTTGATTTTTAAAAAGTAAACATTAGAACTATTATATAGTTAAATGCTGAAAACGATGGCTTGCAAGAAGCCTTTTTTCCCTCCAAAACAACAAAAAAGACATAAACCCCCATCTAAATTTAAAGTCCTTCTGTATCCAAAACTGTAAGGTTTGAATAGAGTAGTTAGACTACATGAAAAGTAGTTTTGCAATAGACAACAAATGAATCATTTTACAGTTCTGAGGGCAGTTACAAGAAACAAGAACACAGAAGGAAAGAGAGGATGAGAGAAGCTTGAGCACATGTCCACACAGAATCATAGAATGTGTTGAGATGGAATGGACCTTCAAAGGTCATCTAGTTCAGCTCCTCTGTAGAGAGCAGGAACATCTTGCACTGGATCAAGCTGATCAGAGCCTCATCAAGTCTGGCTTTGAATGTCTCCAGGGACAGGGCCTTCTCTGCCTCTCTGTACAATCTATATGAGAACATGCATGTAAAATTGTCTNAGCATCAACTGAGGATACTTTTGAAGTTCTACAGTTCTTGTCCTTGGCGAGGGAGATAGAAAGCAGAAAGTTTATTTTATGCAAAATCCAAAGAAAGCTTTAGGCTTTTGATTTTTAAAAAGTAAACATTAGAACTATTATATAGTTAAATGCTGAAAACGATGGCTTGCAAGAAGCCTTTTTTCCCTCCAAAACAACAAAAAAGACATAAACCCCCATCTAAATTTAAAGTCCTTCTGTATCCAAAACTGTAAGGTTTGAATAGAGTAGTTAGACTACATGAAAAGTAGTTTTGCAATAGACAACAAATGAATCATTTTACAGTTCAGCATGTATGAGGGCAGTTACAAGAAACAAAAACACAGAAGGAAAGAGAGGATGAGAGAAGCATGAGCACATGTCCACACAGAATCACAGAATGTGTTGAGATGGAATGGACCTTCAAAGGTCATCTAGTTCAGCTCCTCTGTAGAGAGCAGGAACATCTTGCACTGGATCAAGCTGATCAGAGCCTCATCAAGTCTGGCTTTGAATGTCTCCAGGGACAGGGCCTTCTCTGCCTCTCTGTACAATCTATATGAGAACATGCATGTAAAATTGTCTGCAGATGAATTGTAAATATGTTAAAAATGCACTATACAATTGACCCTACTGCTCTCTTGACAGCTAAGGGAGCACAACAGGACTTGTTAGATGTTATGGAAAATTTTTCCACTGGAAACATGTTAACTGTCTCCACTGAATACCTTTCCCCCCACAAATGTCTCATTTTCCTTTTAAGTAAGGAGAATATTTCCTTGTTTATTTTCTTAGAAAGCATATGTACTTAGGCATATGCTGTTTATTTAAGACTTAAAGTCTGAAGAAAATAACCATCTCATTCGGTAGCATTCATGCTACTACTGTTACTACAACATCTCTGATAAATAGATGTGTTGTTCTAATGTAATGCTAAAGTAAGTTCTTTTTACAAATAGTAAAGATGATGGAAAAACTAGCATGCATTTTCTGGTAGAGCTGTAGATTAAAATGACCAACACCACCAAACTTAAGTAAAACCAGCTCACAGAAATTCAGATTTTGCTGCATTGAATTGACACAGAGACGTGATTTTGCCCCTCTACTCGGCACTGGTGAGACCCCACCTGGAGTATTACGTCCAGTTCTGGAGCCCTCAACACAGGAAGAACATTGAGCTATTGGAGCGGGTCCAGAGGAGGGCCATGAAGATGATCAAAGGGCTGGAGCAACTGCCCTATGAAGACAGGCTGAAGGAGTTGGGGTTGTTCAGCCTGGAGAAGAGAAGGCTCAGGGGGGACCTTATAGTAACTTATCAGTACCTACAAAAAGGCAGGGGAAAGACTTTTTAATATGATATCGGATGGGAGGACTAGAAACAATGGATGTAAATTAGAAGGGGGTAGATTTAGACTTGACATAAGAAAGAAATTCTTTACAGTGACGGTGGTGAAGCACTGGAACAGGTTGTGCAGACAGGTTGTGGATGCCCCCTCTCTGGAGGAGTTCAAGACCAGGCTGGACAAGGCACTGGGCAGCCTGATCTAGTGGGAGGTGTCCCTGCCTATGGCAGGGGGGTTGGAACTCAATGATCCTTAAGGTCCCTACCAACCCAAACTATTATAGAATCATAGAATAAAATTCTATGATTCTATGACACATAAGAAAGTCTAACTGCTGTAAACTGGCAATATTGGGTTTGATACCATTTAACATGCCCTAAATGATGTCCTTCAGCATCCTGAACAATAAGCATCAACAGCAAGCTTGTGTTTAGAGACAAAATAGCCTGAGGCATCAGTGCAGACATGGTTGCTACTGACTTGAGGCTCCACAAGTAGGAGAAATTATCTGAAAGGGGCCTCAGGAAGTTCAAAGGCAAATGTAAAATGCAAAGCCCAAGATGAGGTAATCCTATGCTGTAGCACAGGGTAGGGACTGCCAGAAGCAGCTCTGCAGAACAGGACTTGAGGCCTTAATGGATCACAAATTGCACAAGAGCCAGCAATTCATACTTGCAGTGGCAGCAGAGGCAGATCTCATGTAGAGTTGCTCCAGCACAAGCACAGCCAGCAGGCTGGGAAAGGTGATTTTTCCCTTCATTCTACATGGTACTGGAGAGGCAGCTGAAGGAGTCAGTCCAGGGCCACCCAGTTCAGGAGAGATATGGACAAACTGGATCAAGTCCAGTGGAGGGCCATCAAGGTAGCTGGCAGCCAAAGAACAGGACATGCATAACATGTGAACTGGAGTTGCTTTGTCTGAAGAAGAGAAAGTCAAGGGGAAAGCTAACTACTTTCTGTTGCCTAAGGGGCATTACAGAAAAGGTTCTTCTCAGAGGTGCAAAGTGAAATACAATAAGAAATTTCGTCCAGGGAAATCTGAACTGTATATATAAAAAAGTTTTTCTTTACAACAAAAATGTTTAAGTCCTGGAGCCAACAAAGTTAAGGAAACCTCACCACTAGGGATTTTTAAAGCTTAACCAGTAAAGGCCCTCAGCAGCCCTGATCTGACTTTGAAATAATTTCTGCTTTGTAGCAGGAGCCTGGACTAGTTGACCTCCAAAAGTCCCTTCTGATGTAACCTTTATACAATATGCTATGCTTTTGAAATTATTTATTCACAAGGGAAACTTAACTGTCCAGGATGAAAGAAAAGCGCTTGGTGGATAAGCATGTGAATCTGGGCTCTGAGAAGAAAGCTGCCTGTGCCAGAAGACAATGCAGAGATTTTGTGAGCCTTAGGTCTGCAGTCCTTGAGATGCAAGAAGTGGATAGAGAGCACTCATACAACTCTCTTTTCCTAGGGTTTGCAGCCTGCCACCTTCTGTAAGTGGGTATGGACAGTCTTTCATTCAGAAATAGCTGGGCAAGGTAGAGGACCTTTAACGTCTCTTGATACATTACCACAGAGGTTTATCAAGCTGTTTGTGGAAGCAGACACATCCTCAAAAGCAACACCCTCCCTTCCACTACAAGGCTTGAATAATTTTTCATGTCATAGGATGTGCTCTAATTGTGAATCTACAGCTTCGGGAGGGAGGAAAGGAGGGAGCAAAGGAAGAAGGGAAGGCAGGCATTACCAGCCCCACTGTGAGAGCTCTTAAACTGCTGGAAAAAAAACCCCATTATTTATTTCTTTATGAAAGGAGGAGCTGAGCAGCTGATTGTGCCCCAGGGGGACGGGAGGCCTCCTGGCCTTCATGGATATTAGAGCCCTGCCTCACTGGTGCAAGGCCAGCTACCCCTTCACATGTAGTTTAAAGCCCTATTCACTACCCCTACCCTTTCTGGCTGGGAGTGGGAGCGCAGCCGCCCGCCGGGTGGGGACTATCGTTAACTTCTCACAGCCTGTGCCCTTGCCCTTGTCAATTACAGGGAACATCCACTCTCCGCTTGTTTCCGCCCTTGAAAGGCCCCTTTTATCCATGGGAGGACGGGACGGGGCCGTTGGTGAGTTCGCGCCCCGTTTCAAGCTGCCGCCGGGGGCAGCGGCTCCGCCCCGCACTCCCTCACACTGGGCACCGCCTGCCGGAGCTGGCGGGCTGAGGCCTGGGCTCGCAGCTTTCTCTATCTTCCGAAAGCCTCAAAATAAATAACAAAGGCATGCTCCTAATAAGGGCAGGATCAGTGGTTCTTACCATTTTTTTACTAGGTAATTTTTTAAATGAAGACTTATGCATATAAGCCTGAGAGCGTTAGGTATATGTTTTACTTAAATGAGTCATGTTCACTTCCACAGGGACAGGCTGAGATGGTTCATAGAATTAAAGAGTCATGGAGTAGTTTGGGTTGGAAGGGACCTTAAAGATCATCGAGTTCCAACACCCCTGCCATAGGCAGGGACACCTCCCCCTAGATCAGGTTGCTCAGTGCCTTCTCCAGCCTGGCCTTAAACACCTCCAGAGAGGGGGCAAACACAACCTGTCTGCACAACCTGTTCCAGTGTTTCACCACCCTCAGTGTAAAGAACTGAATCTACCCCCTTCCAATTTACATCCATTATTTCTAGTCCTTTTATCACATATCTTATTAAAAAGTCCTACCACAGCCTTTCTGTAGGCCCTCTTCAGGTATTGACAAGCTACTATGAGCCCTCTCATCGCCAAGCTGAACAATGCCAACTCCTTCAGCCTGTCCTCAATAAGGCAGTTGCTCCAGCCCTTTGTCAATCTTCATGGCCCTCCTCTGGACCTGCTCCAACAGCTCAATGTCCTTCTTATGTTGAGGACTCCAGGACACAATACTCCAGGTGGGGTCTCACCAGGGCCAAGTAGAGGGGCAAAATCACCTCTCTTGACCTGCTGGTAACTGCAAAGAGAAGGCTTCTGCTACACCTTAATATGGCCTTTCAGCATCAGAAAGGGGCCTACAGGATTGCTGGAGATAGACTTTTTATATGAGAATGTTGTGATATGATAAAGTGTAATGGCTTCAAACTGGGAGAGGGTAGATTCAGATTAGATACTGGGAAGAAATTTTTCATTCTGAGGGTAGTGAGGCACTGGAACAGGTTGCCCAGTTAAGTCCCATCCCTGAAAGTGTTTCAAGCAGCTTGGTCTGGTGAGAAGTGCCCTTGCCCATGGTGAAGAGGTTGAGCTAGATGATCTTTAAGGTCCCTTTCAATTGAAGCTATTCTGTGATTTGTAGAAAGCAGCATCCCTGAGCTCAAGTATACCAGGACTAAGTGCAGGTCCAGTAACTCCACCCTGACATGATCCCATGGCAGCATCACCTTCTATATTTCCATATAGGGCAATCGTTAATTTCTCAAGTTCAGCCAAAGTACTTCTTTAGGTATATTCCCCAGTGCAGGGCATAAGGGAAACCCCAGTGCTGGTTGAACATGTGAGTAGTTTTCACATGTGCTACAGAAGAGGGATAGGAGTAATAGCTCCTGATATTCCTTGATATTCTCCTGATATGCCCTTGAGTGATTTTGGTGGTAAGCCACGGCCTGTGCTAATGAGTAGTTCAGTGTTTTGTGGCTGTCCTCTGCTCTGGCAAGTGGCAGCATAAATCAGAGCTATTTCCTCCTCATGCAATCAGAGGTATAGTTGTGGAGGTCTCTAGATAACCAGCTACAGTGTGGTTTAGGTTTTCTGTGTTTACTAAATTGTACTCTGATTCCACTTTATCTATTAGACAGCATATTTACACATGTAGCAAACTGAACAGAGAAATGTTGTCTCTGCTACCAGCCACTTGACCTATTAATGTCATATGACCTCCATAAGAAATTATTTCAAGTTTGTAGTGCCAAATATATACTTGCTCTGAGTACACAAATAATCCTCTGTAAACTGATTTGCACCTTTGCATAGCCTTATGCAACATTAGCAAATATTTTGCATGCTTCTTAGGAATTAAAAATATTTATTGATTCAAGAAAACTCAGAATCCAAAATTATAACAATGAACTTGCCTGCAATGACTGGCTTTTTTTCCAAAAGAAGATGGTCCGAGATGGTTGCTTAAGCAATGGGAGCTAAGTCATACAGTCTTAAATTTGCATTTTCATGAAAGTGTGTCCTTACTCCCAGACTTCTATCAAATCTGCTTATGTTCTTCAAAACATGATGTACCACATCTTTTCCTTCACAGAGGTGAATCCCCCGAGCCTATCAAATGAGGCAGAATCTGAGCAAGGATATATTTTTAAACCCTCTTTGCCGATGGGCTTCAAGCTCTAACTTGCCCCAGTTACTCTGACAGCTTCAATCAACCTGGAGGTTCATTATTTATTTTCATTTTATAAAAGCTGCATTCACATTGTAAAGCAGACAGTAATCCTGGTAAGTTAAGATAAATCCATAGACAGTGCTCTCTTTAGTTCTAATTCTAATTAGAATCTACACATTTATTATGGGAAACATAAGTTGCGTGATTCATTCTTTCATAATGCAAACACTGACCGTATTATTTCTGTATTATAAGTTTGGTTTTTGCATGTATAGCAACATAAAAAGGATTATTAACTTAAATCCTGTATTACAAACATGATCCACATAGTGAAGCAATTACATTACAGCAGTTAAATATATAAGGGTATAGAGCTCTTCTCACCAGTCAACAACAATTTAGCCATTAACTTAAATGAAAGCAAGATTAGGTGGATATTCTAAAAGAGGTAAAATGAATTTTTATAGTTACAGTTAATGACATTGTCAACGTAAAAATAATAAGTCAAATCACTCAGTGTGTTCAATTACTATCTAAAAAAACTCAGCCAAAATGAAAAATCATTATTGCTGATGGCATTTATGACATCAGTCAGAACATTTACAGCTACTGAAGAAGGTAATAATTGCTTCAGCTTGGCTTTAAACTTTGGCCTGGATTTAAGTCCAAATTGCAATTAGCCAGGGCTCCCTTTCACTGGATCTCGGAGATGTCAAAACTCTGCAAGCTGCTGGGGACTTCGAGCTCCCCACATGTGAAGAGCCTGATATGGTAGATGGGCTATGAAAGTATCAGTTGTCATGAGTCAGAGTAACAACTGAGAGTACTCACTAATTCTTCTTAAAAAGAAATTAGGCTGCTTTGTTTTCATTCATATACCTAAGGCTGAAAGCTTATTAGAAATTAGAAAACAAGGTTTAATCCTTTCTCTGCTGTGATTCTGACAAAGATTGATTGGCATACCTCATAAACAACTCTGGGGTGGAAGGTCTTTTTTTTTTCCCTTTGCTGCTGAAACAACATCATCATACAGACAACAAAATAAATAAGAAGGTTCTAAGTGAGAACAAAAGAGCTCACCTGTATATGCAAAAGCACCCATATGGTCACCTAGAAGTGAGATGAGGGAACCTACAGAAAAGGATTTTTGCTAATTGCTCTCACAGGTGTGTGAAACTTGTTCAAGTTGAAATGTCTTCAAGTGCCAAGGGTCTCTAGCTTTGTTAGCCATACAATCCAATCAGCTTAAATTGAGCATATAGCAGGATTCTGTGTGAGATGAAAAATTAGAGTTTGGTTCCCATGTTCTACAACAGAGAAATGTACCCATGTTTTCCATAGCCAGTGCCCTAACTTCTGCACAGTGTTACATTTTCTGAAACATCGTGACATTTGGCAATTTGAATATGGATTTCTCTCTACATCTTCATGTAAACTAAAGCTGTACAGCTTCTCTCATAAAAAAGCAGGGACTAAAAACCTATAGTTTCCTAGAATGGTAGATGCAGGTGTAAAATCAAGGCAGGGAATTATTAGGAAAATAAACAAAGCTTGGCAGAATTGTGAGTTAAACACTGACTTCCAGCTCTGTACAGATTTCCCAGAGGCTGTTAGACATTTTGTGTTTTTGTAGAACATCACTGCCTATCTTTGCAGTGCAGGAGATGGGCTAGTTTATTCAGCCAATATGAAAAATTCTGGCAAAATCCAGTGTGCCTAAGAGGAATGGGAATGTCAATGTTTTCTGCCACAAGAAAAAGCTTGAGATTAAATAAGAACCGAACTGCCCTTTTTCCTGCTGTGGAAACCAAACATTAACAAGAGGTTTTCTTGATGCTTGAAAATACCTCCTTTATTTCTTTCTTATGGACATTCCTGAAGAAATGAGTGGGTGGTGATGTATTCAAAGCATGTTCTTCCATGTCTAATTGGCTATATAAAGAAATAAAATGGCCTCCTTCTTCAAAAATATATAGCACATCAGTAAAAAAATATTGTTTTAGTGAGAGAACTGACTTTTATTGGCTAGGAAAAAGTTCATAAAACTAATTAAGACACAGAATTTCCAAAATGCTGCAGAGGACAATCTAAAGCATTCCTCAGTTAATTTATTTAATAGAAGCAATATAATTATTATAAAATATTGTCAAAGAGTATGTCTCATAGCTTGAAAAAACTTGTCTATGTCTTTATTCTATAACTGTCCCTGAGTTTTCTTTGGCATTTTTAATCTCACAAATGAAGACCATTCTCTTGTGATAAAGTTCTAGCCAATTGACATTATCTCTTGATTATTTTTGTAACATATTCATTGCAGAATTTGTCCAAGTAAGAAGTTATTGTTTAATTTCTGTGATGGATGTGCTCATTTTGCGAGTATTAGATTAGTGGAGAGTATACAATTTGTATTAACATGCATATGTCATTAAAGAATACATTGTTTTCCAGCTGTCTTCAAACAAAAACACGCCTTTGAGATACTGATTTGCTTTTGCAACATCTACTCGTGTGGATAGTTCCAGTTAATATTCATGTGAGTAAGGATTGCGTAATTAAATCTACAGATTTTTCATTTGTTTGGCTTTGTTTTGTCTGATTTTTCTTTTCTGTTCATTCTCTTAGAACACATGCACACATTTTTTTCTTGAGATTGCTTTCATTGTAAGATTGGTTTTGATGCTAAATGCAGCCAGAAGCAAACCAAAAGGGCAACACTTCTTGCCTACCGAGGATGAACATTTCTGTGCCATAAGGAACAGTCCTGCCCTTTGAGGAAAACTGAAGGGAGGACCTAAGGATAGCTCTTTCGTTTTTTAAGTCCCTTAATGTCAATTAATTTTTATAACAAACAAAAGGACCAAACATTTACAAGGTGACATGAGGATTTAGTACCAAATTAGTAGTTTCTATGCTTTCCATTTTCCCAGCAGACAGAAAGCCCCTACATCCACAGTCAAGGGTGTTCTTGATTCTGACAGTCCATTGCTCCCTTGTGCATCCCTAGGAATTACGGTGTATCATTCTTGCCTCAAGGCTCATCTAGATTTACATTTCTGGAAGTACGTTCTGGGCTCAATTATGCTTCTGGCTTGAAGCTAGAAGGCAAAAATGGTAAGGAAGGTGGTACCTTCAGTAATCCTGGTCTGTCCAGATCCAGACTGGGATAAACAAAATTTCATCGCATCACCCTAGAAGAAACTTAGGGCACAAATGGGCTCTGCAAACCACAAGAGACAGCATGGTTTGCCTCAAAGTGGCAGGAGTACATGATTTTGTTTTTTCTCAACAAAGAAGGTTGGAATAAATGCTGACTTCCACAGCATAGACCTAACTTCTAGTTACTAAGACAGCATTCAGTGCCTGATTTCAGTGCCTGACTGATATTCAGTGCCTGACTGTAAATCGGCACCCAACTATCACTTAATTCTGGTGCAGCTTTACTGAATGCTTCCCAGCATTTTGAGTCAAAAAGAAGAGCAATATTTCAAATATCTGAGGGGACCTTAGCCTCTAGTCAGGCTTGGTTTGATGTCCTATCTTCCATGAGAGTTCCCTCTTTCTCTACAAGTTCACATCTTCCACAGGAAGAGGTAAAAATAGGTATAAGCCATCTCAGTCTGTGGGGGAAGGTTTCCTCCTTCTCGGTCCAACAGTAATACATGCATGTACTCACATCTCATGTTCTCATGATCCAGAGAAAAACAGTCATCTGTATACATATCCAGGACCTGCTGGAGATTGTGCCTGCAACTTTGGTTCAGGCAACAGGATCTGACCTGGAGAGTGCAATCCAGACACTGGTCTGCTCCCAAGGTTATTACTGAGTGTTCTAAGCAGCTACCATTTCCTTTGCAGGACACTCACCTCCTCCTCAAAATGAAGCACCAAACTCTTTTTTTTTTTTTTTTTTTTCCCCTAGAAGTGTTGCCAGATGGTGGGGTTTTGTTTCTATGCAGGTAGCCAGACACCTGAGGGTTACACATTTTGGCACCAAGTCCCTGCTTTTTAACAGTGCAGAGTATTTTTTGGGTAAGCATTTGCCAGGATGTACATAAAGGTATTGCAGTTCCCCTTACTGTGGGTTTTTGGTTTTGTTTTCTTTTTTCTTTTTTGTCATTGCTGGTAAGTTTTCAGTCACCTTGTTGCTGGTTGATTTTAATGGAAGCTTTCAGCAGCTTTCAGGAAAGGACTGCATTAAAAAGCCAGCTTGTGCCTATGCACAAGTGGTAAATTAGTGGTAAATAAACAAGTATAAAACACATATAAGAAAGTCTAAACTAATTTAACATCTAAATGACTGATAGTAAAGGGATAAAGGAAACACAGATATATTAGCCTTTTAAAAAATCCTTTGGCATAAGAATTATAAAATGAATGGAGATAATCATCAAGGCACCCAGTATGAAAGACCAAATGAAAAAAAAACAACTGGGATAAAGTTATGGGAAGAGATAAAAGCCTGTGTGCACTGCAAGTGAAAAGACAAGGCAGAAACGTGCTCAGCTTCGCCAACATGCTATTAACATCTGAGAAAAACACCACCAAAATGTTACAAACTAATTAAATTTGGCATACGAAGCAACCAATGGGAATAAATTATTATGCAAATACAAGGTTTTCCCTACATAAAGCAACTGCTAGGAGTTGGTGGGATGAGAAGCAAGGAGTGGGGTGGATGCTGAGCTGCCCGGGAGGTGATGCTTACACAGAGGGACCCTGATGCTGCCGCATCGTGCTTAAGTGTGGATGGTCCTGTTCGCAGAAAATGGGTTAAAAACCCAGAGAAGTGGGAAGGTAAGTAGGAAAATTGTACCTGGGACTTTCTACAAAGGGAAAAAGAAGCTGATTCAGGACTGCTAAAGCAACAGTGCCATCTGCTGCGAACTCCCCTAAAGAAGCAAGCTGGTTTTAGGTGTCTCCTGCCCTGCTGCAGCCATGGCAGCAAATCTGAGAGCCCCCACTCAGCTAAGGAGGGCAGGTTCGAACCCAGCCTTCTCTCTGGCTCAGCCTGTTTCAAAAAGAAACATTTCTTGAGTGACTTCAATAAATATTTTCCCGGTTAGAATATTTTAGAAGAGGGTTTCTTTCTCTTGGCATAGCAGGAACCCTTGCTTGGGCACTCAGTGAAGGATCAGTTCACTATAGAGAACTCTGACAGAGAGTAAGATGGACATCCTGTACATGCAACCAACCAAGCAGCTGCTGTTCAATCTCTTTGACATGCTGTATTTCTGTCACATTTAAAAGGGCTTTCTGTAACTTGTGCAAATCTGTTGTCGGTTTCAATCCATATTTTTATGCACAACCCTTTTTGCTGTGTTCATTGCATCTCTGAATGGCTTTACACATTACATTATCTGAAGCAATTATAACAGAAAAGACTAATCAATATTATGAATTTTTATAATGCTTTTCATCATCAGCTCTCAAAACTAATTTCTAAGGATTGAACCTGACAGAACTCATAAAACCCAGGTGTAGTTACTCTACAAAAAAGTCCAATGGATTTATGTCTGTAATTCAGACATCAGTGTTTGTGCATCTAGTCTCGAATATTCTTATTTTTTAAAGAATTCCCCTCAGGCATGTCCAGGAGAGAGTATGAATAGAGTTTTGATAAGGTGATTCCCTGTGCTATGGAACTTATTTGGATGCATAATTTACTCATTAAGTACAGGCCAGGCTGGACAAGGTACTGAGCAACCTGGTCTAGTGGCAGGTGTCCCTGCCTATGGCAGGGGGCTTGGAACTTGATGATCTTTAAGGTCCCTTCCAACCCAAACCATTTGATGATTTCACAGGATGGATAGATTAAGTTCATTAACCCAGGCAGAATTACATTTCATAGAATCATAGAATAGTTTGGGTTGGATTAATAGGTTGGATTTAATAGGTTCCATTAAAAAAAGTTGGTACAAGGACATCCCTTTTTGTAGGTAAAAGATTATTCTTGACATGCTCAGGCATCTATTAATTTTCCTCATCAGACAGTTGCTCAAATGCCTATTCTTTTCACACTTGTGTCATATAGAATCCCTGAAATTTGTCTGCCGTGGGTGTTAAATTTTGCGTTGCTGTTAATTTGTGGACTTCCAAGCTGTCCTCTATGTCCTCTGCTACCGTTCCTAGGCTCATTAACAACACGTGGAGGCAAAGCTTTTGGAACTAGGTAGTGTGGGATTCTGGGGCAACAGATGCTCTGTAGTAACTCCAAAATGCTTCATATTGCAGCCCTTGCAATCAAGGATCCAAATTTGAGTTTCAGAAAGGGATAAAACTTGTGATGAAGCTATGAAAGGAGCTGAACTCCCAAGAACTGAAGCCAGCTTCTGCATGGGTTCAGAATATGAATCCAAGTCTCTAGTGGTAATGAATGGATGCGCTCTCCATTGCTAAAGCACCTGAATCACTGTTCTAGCATACACAGGCTGCACTAAGGATGCATTTCCTAGGACTTCTTTCTGTCCCTTTTTTTGGCTTCTTGGAACTTTATATGATTACTTTGGAATGCAACAGCTATAAGATCTGCAGCCTTCACATTAATTATTAACCTCAGTATCTGACTCCTATATTTTAAGACCTATGGCTCTGCAAGAGGATACACTATTGGCAGTAGCTACCTTGGGAGGACTGAAATTTATTATAAATCACACTAATCTATACTGTCTCCTGCTCAGGAAATTGAATTCTGGGAGTTTGTGAGAGTCAGCTCAGAGTTGACTGAAACTCTTAATTCACATAGATGAGGGACATTTACACGGAGATAAGAAAAAACTGTTGATCTGATTCTCGTTACAAATCTAATTTAGTCATTCTGGAATTCAATCTGCTGTATTTAAGTTAGTTATTGGGACCTTCCAAAATGGAGAGTGGTGGCTTTCTTCTTCAAAAATAGATGCACCAAGACTATCTATTAAAAATAAGAGATATTAATTTTGTGCATATTTAGCCAACAGATACTTAAAATCAAAGAGTGATAACAAGTCTTCTTTATTTGGTTATGGGCCTCTGCTGGCTGAGTTCCCATAGTGGCAATTTTTGAGAAAGTTCTTTGTGCTCGTGAGCTTAATCAAAAACAAGACTCAGCTCTGTATTTTCCTCCACAAAGTCAATGGATTAAGCTCATCAAAGTCATAGGGTTAAATTTAG
This sequence comes from Turnix velox, assembly GCA_013400935.1. Lineage (NCBI taxonomy): Eukaryota > Metazoa > Chordata > Aves > Charadriiformes > Turnicidae > Turnix > Turnix velox. The sequence continues at coordinate 275,487 of VZTY01006491.1, read as the reverse complement.
CTCAATGTGTCTTTGTTAAAATGTTTACAATGCGAATGGTGGCTATTCACAAAAGTTGTAACAGAGAGTCTGTAGAAGGATTTATTTCTCTGTCACCTCACCAAGCAGCTGGAAAGTATCTCCAGAAAGAAATATATGTATTTTTGTGAGTTTGAAGAAAACTCCATCCATCCTCTTAAAGAGAGTGATGGACTTTCCTTCTGCAGTCAGAAGATTCAGCATTTGCCCTGTCTTACACCTGCCGAGGGAAAGTAGCTGTACTTCCAGTGAAGCCCCTGGAAACCGTGGGAACTGCCTCAGGGAAGTGAGGGATGGCTGTAACCTCAGCCAGCCGTCGCCAGACCAGGTCTCAGACGCCTTTGTCACAGCAAATGCCTGTGGGGATGAGGTTCGCCTAGAAACAGCTCTATGCTGCCAGCAGCCCCCTGGTTGGGATGAAGGCATCTGACAATTAGGTTAAGAGAAATAAACCTCTTAGAACAACTGGGTCCCGGTGCCCCTGGCACATTCTCTGTTTGAAGCAAACAGTGGGGGAGCTCAGAGGAGGACTGTGTGGGATTTTTAAAGTTGTTAGTATCTCTTGTGCTCGGGCTAAACCCCTGTGAGTGTTGCTACAGTTGCGCCGGCTGCTGATGTGTTTTGTCAGCAACGAGTTAAATTCTTAGGGCAGACAAGGCCGAGGAGGTTACTTGATTTCCAGCTTTGCAAACACCTTTGACCAGCATCTCGAAGTGAGACAGCCTGAGAGCATATTAATGAGCAGCTACTTCCCTATGGGAAATGTTCTATCAGCATTTTTCCTGCCTGTGCTCTTTCCTGACACTATCCTAAGAAGTGACACAGAAGCACATGAGCAGCTCAAAGATGACTGTGAATTGTAGGTACCTGAAGCAGACAGGAGGGTTTGGGATACAGAAGCAAAACCTCTACCCTTGGAATGACTGTTCTCTTTCATCCGGAGATGGGGCTGTAAACACAGCATTTACTTTTGTGCCATCAAATAGAAATGATAACATAATGCACTGGCAATTCTGCTGTTATTCTGTGGCTAGGAAAGCATGTCAACTGAAAGGCCAAGCAAATGATACTTGTGCAGATACAGAAGTATAGTGGAATGCCAGGAATGGACCTCTACAGGACCCTGTTTAACCCATGGGAATCTTTCACTAGAAGAATGGGTGGGTACACTGTGTAAGGAATTACATGCAATGCTAATGATACAATAGACAGGAGATAATAAACCTTACAGGGATTCCTAAATGTATTACTTGTTAATTTAGGAGGTACCCTGGGTGCAGCTGATGAGGTGGTACTAATTTAGAAGGTATCATGAGGAACTCTGCTTGCTCAAGGGCTGAAATGTAAATCCCATTGTTCAACTGGGAAAATGAAAATGCTTCTTCCATTAAGTCTGTGATCTGTCCTTCACCAGCCATGGGAAATAGCATAATTTAGAAAGCTGCCTTCTAGGATGTTGAAAAATCATGCCTCATCAGTGAAATCTCTAGATTAAAAATGTGAACATTTTTACATTACTAGAGGGATTATTTTATCTTGCTTAGTATTTCATATATTTGACACCAGACTTCCAAGTAATGAGTATAATGTATTAAAATACCCTTCTGGTTGTATTATTTGCTTCCTTTTATGTCATAAGACTCTGACTGCATTTGTTCAGTGATAATGTACAGTGGTTTGATTTATGTTTTGTAGTGTCAGACTGAGAAAGGACTTTAAAAGTGATTGCCAGTCTGTTCAGATCTATCAGTTTCTATGGATCCTAAAAAAAAAGAGGTTCTCCTTGGAGGCAGAGATTTTGTATCCTTCCCTTAAATGCAGAACTGATGCAACACCGCCTTCCATGAAGCACTGGCTGCACCTTCAGGCATCAGCAGAAGGCAATGATTTTATTCTCAGTCCTGATTCCTTCCTGAACTTGCCGAATCTTTTTATTTCATGCTGAAAGGAGCTTGTAGAGAGATGAGGTTCGGTCTCTTTTGAGGAACAGGCAGCAGGAGAAAATGAAATCATAGAATCATAGAATGGTTTGGGTTGGAAGGGACCTTCAAAATCATCTAGTTCCAACCCCCCTGCCATGTCCTCAAGTTGTGCCAGAGGAAGTCCTGAAATATCCTCAAGTTGTGCCAGGGGAGGTTTAGAATGGATGTAGGAAATTTTTTCATACTGCAAGTATTATTAAACATTGCAACAGGCTGCCCAGGGAGGTGATTGAGGCACAAACCCTAGGGGCATTTAAGAGACAGGTAGAAATAGAGCTCAGAGATCTGGTTTGGTGATGGTTCTTGTCAGTCAGATTCGTGGCTGGACTTGAAGATCTGAAAGATTCCCTCCAACCAGGGAAATTCTATGATTTCATGCTGTTATCTTGTACTGTAACACCATATGTGTACATCAGGTCAGCCCTTGTCACTTCTTGCATGCCTATGGTTCCCACTGTACTCAATGGGAGGTGAGGTTTGTTGGAGCAGTTCCTTTGCTCCTGCTTTCCTGGGATGAATACCCCATGCAGGGAAAGAACCTGCCTCCCATCCTTGCTCCTTCAAAATCACCTGTCAAATCATGACAAGGCAGTGCTGAGCTTCACACCACTCATGCACACCAGCTAGGTCAGCTCAAACCAGGAAAGCCACTTTGTGCTTCATTGCTGGATCCTGTTCCCTCCCCTTTCTTTATCCCTCTTCTTTAACCCACCTTTTTTCCTCTCATCCTGAAGTTACAGTGATCACCTCTCCATGAACAGTGTAATGGTTACCTCTTTGTGCAACTGTAGCTACGCACCACTGCTGCAGCCTTGCAATGCGACTACACTTTTTAAATGAGTCACACCAAAGATAGGAAGTACACTTCACACATGTAAAGGCAAGTGAGGCAGGAACATTTTTGCAGCAGAAATGAAGAGGTAGATATAAATATTAGCACACAGAGAACATGGCAAAATCTCGGTTTGAACAACAGAATTTATTTATGCCTTTGCACATTTGTAAATCATTCCGTAGCAATATGACAACCCAGGAGACCAAAATGCCTACTTTCTCAAAAACAGGTAACAAAGACAATGAATTTACCTTCACTGGGAACAGGAGGGGACTACCTCAGGTGATGACAGTGCTTCTTCACAGTTGTACACAGACTCCTATGTCTGTAATACTTGCAATAGCCCTTCAGTTAGAGGCTAACATCAATGTACATCTAGAACTATGTGGAAGACCGTGGATGGGGGCACAGAAAAAGGCCATTGGGTGCAAAGTACATACTGTTCTTCAGTCTGGTCACTGCTTTTGAGAGGCCTGTTCACCATTTTCCACTTATTCTACCTGTTGTTTTTCCTTTTTTCTTTTCTTCTTTCTCTCTCTCTCTCTCTCTCTCTCTTTCTTTCTTTCTTTTTTTCTTTCTTTTTTGATTTGGTTTTGGTTTGGTTTTTTGGTTACTTTTTGTTGTGTGTATTTGATGAAGACAAACTGCTAATGATTAACTTGTTTTGAAAGGCAAATTCAGAAAAGGAGGGCTGAACTGACATCAGTCATGCAGTCACCTTTAACTACAAATGCTGAAATTACAAATTCATTAATAAGAAACAAAGAGGCAACACAAGAAAAAAATGGAGAATACATAGCAATAGAAAAGAGATAATGTGATACAACAAGGACAAATTAAAAGAAAAAGGCAAGAAAAAGGGAGATTAAGACAACAAGGATAACAACACCCAAATTTAATTTGTCCTAGCTTTTTTCTGAAGTGGCTAGATGTCTAGCAGTAGCCTCCAAAGTGGCAATTCTTGCCCACTTACTTCCACTTTTATTTATTACTTATCTGATTTTTAAAAATATCCTGTTGCTAGTATAAATTGAAGCAAGGCAAATGTGGGGCATTTCTGCTGTGAATTTGTTGTTGAATATGCAGACAAGCCTTGGTCCTGCTAATAATAGCCAACCCACTTGTTTAGGGAATACAAGAGAGAGGGAGATGGTTGCAGAAATTGGAGTTTGGTGACTCATCACCCTGGCAACACTGGCAAGAGAAAAAGTGATGCTTTGTCTTTATCCAAATCTAGACTAACCTAAATTGATGTAAATGTGAAAATGACTTACTGAGAAGAGCTATTAGCTTCAAGGAGGAGTCTTGAAATGTCACTGCTTTGCAACATATTAGCCTAGCTAAAGAACATTAAATAGCTTCCCTAATGGCCACCTGATACACCAGAAGGAATTCAGAGTCCTTGGTGAATTTCCACATCCTCTCCTAAGGCTAGTCCTTATGAGGATTTGGGCATGCTGGATTAATTTCCTCTCCCCTGCATTCTAATATCTGCATGCAGATGAAACATCTTAACAGCTGTAAATTCATAAGTTCTGACCAAATGAAAAATAAATCAAATCTATCCCTGATATGGGCTTTCCAAAACTGAAGACTTACTAAGTCTAACTAAAAGCATTAATTTGCTTTCAGTTACCTAACCCCTGGGGGACTGTTTAGACCACAGCAACCTCTTGACCTCCAAGCAGGGCAAGAAAATGTAGTACCTGAAGTCTGGTTTGATGTTTTCACACAATGTAAGAAGAGGCTATTAGAAGACTCATAGTAAGATTGCTATATTAACTTATCCAAAGGAAAATGAAAATTGAAGGGGAGAAGTGAAACATATATATCAGGTAAAACACATGCATCAGGTAAACAGCTAACTCCTAAAGATCTTCTGAACTTAATTTTAAACCAGCTGCAGCCCACATAATTCAATATGAAAATTCTCTGAACTTTTCTGTTTGAGTCTTCTACAGCCATCCGGGTCAAAATGAATTCCAAAAGTTGTCAGTTTGGTATCAGACCAATACATTTTCTCAGACAGATCAGGCTGTGTAGATTTTAGCTTCTTTTATTTTTTGATGGGCTCAAGAATGCATTTCAAATAGTTCACTGGAAGAGCTACTAAACTTTTAGTGACTAACAGAAAATGAATGTATCTGCTTGCTTGATTATTAGACAATAAAAACCTCACCAATTTTAATTTTTCCATATTTTAAATCCCCACATTGCTTAATAAAAGCTCCCAATGAAATTTGTGATATCTTGCACTAAAAACCAAATATACTAGACTTTCAAAAGCAGCCTCACTTACCTTCATGAATTTTAAAGTCCTGCTTGGCTACTAAATCACCATCATTTTATTTGCAGTAAAACATGCTACTTTTCAGTCAGATCACACATATTCCTTGGATATTACACTGCAAAGTGTTGCAAAAACCTTCCAAATACCTCCAAACATACGCATACACAAATGCACGCACATACAAGCACAGAGGGATTTTTTTTTTTAAATGAATTGATTTCAAGGTTAATGTCTTTGTAACTTCATTTGTATGTAGACAGAACACAGAAACACCACCTCGCAATCTCTTCTTTACAGTGTAATTTCCCAAATGGAAAGAGAAGATAGGTGCACTGAAAAAATATACAGGACTCTTGTGCACAGAAATGCATATGGAAAAGCATTATCCTAACCAAGTCACGCTCAGTTGAATGAATTTCCCAGGGTGAAGGTTTTGTTCTTCTGGATTCTTCTGGTCTCCCATCAGTACCATTCATGGTGCACTACCTTAGTCTGTGCCAGACAATTTATAGGCCATTAAATAGCCTCTGTTTTCTCCCTCGTGGAAAACATTAATATATGCATGGACCAATATTAAACCCCAACACTTCCATTGTATTTTTAAGAATAAAAAATTACAAAGAAGAATCAAGGGAAATACAATAAAAATGTTTTTGTTTTCTAGATGGAAATGATAGGTTTTTTCTCTAACCTTTAGCTATTACTCACTTGGTAATTTCTTTTAGCTGATTTTGGAATGCTGCTTCTAAAAACTACAGATGTTTCTTTAAAATGTGTTCTGCTTACACTTGTTTTGAAGTGGCACATTTTGATAGCCAGGGAGAAAGAAATTTCTGCCATTGAAAACATTTGCACTGTAGGTGTTTGATGTTTCTCTGACCCATCTTACAACCATTCTCAGCAAATCTGGATGTTATATTGAGAGACACTGTTTCTTCTGTTCTGCACATGTGCTATAGAGGCAAGAACAGCCAAAGGAATGTATTTGCTCCCTACGGCTTCCCTGACCTTGATTCAGTTGCCTAAATTGGGCTGCAGATGTCCTGAGGCTCTTTCTGGCCAGTGGGGAGAGATCCTGGGACAACACCGGGAAATTCAACAGCACTTCTTCCCCATTGCCTTCCCAGAGCAATGCATACATCTCTTTCTATAAACCAGCATTCAAGGCTTAACCACTCTCTGAAACCTCTAAGGCAGCTACATAAAGTTGGTATCATGAGACCTGTATCTGTTTAGCCGGGAGAAAAGAAGACTGAAAGATCTCATAAATGCTTATAAATAAGTGAAATGAGGATGCCAAGAGGATTAGGCCAGACTCTTTTTAGTGGTGATGTCAACGGGACAAAGAGGCAGGCTGGGGTACAGGAAAATCCATCTCAATATGAGGAGAAACTTCTTTGATTTGAGGGTGGCAGAGCACTAGAACAGGCTGTCCAGAGAGATCATGGGGCTGCCCAGTGAGATCATGGAGTCTTCATCTTTGGAGGTATCAAAAACTCACCTTCCTGTGCAACATGCTCTAGGTTAACTTGCTCTATCAGAGGTCTGGACTATATTGATCTCCAGAGGGCCCTTCCAACCCTAACCATTCTGTGATTCTATGACACCTGTTTTGGGTAGATTACCTACCTACCACCTAAAGGTGGTTGTGGAGCCTGCCAGCCTCCCTTGTCCTTCCCTCTTTGTGTGGTTGGTGAGAAATTGAACCCTGGGTGCATTTTCACAGCTCCCCTCACCTAGCAACTCTGCTTTTACAGGAGGGGAAAAGCATGTTCAGGAAGAAAACTCAGCAACATGTATTTCCTTCAAAGAGCTGTATCAAAAAAGAAAAGATAATTTATTTTTTTCGTGTCTGGGAGGGGGAAATTAAAAACAGGCTCTCCAGCAATGAATTTACAGTATCTGAAACTCCTCTGAGCCCTAGGAAAACACAAAGCTCTGCCCTTTGGTCTTATTTTCAGTCTGCCTGGGTAAGCTCACTTTATGAGGCAGCATAATTTGCAGTGACCTTTTCTGACGCTGTTGCTACACTTCCTGCTTCACTGGAAATCACCTTTTTAGCCATGCATGATGTGACTCCACATACAGTGGAGTATAAATTTGTATCTTTGCCACCAAACCCTGCAAAGTAATCTGATGCTGTAGGTGGCCAAACAGGTGCAGGATGCTACCAGTACCACTGGGCAGCAGAAGACTGTACTGAGGGATGGTTTTTGAAGGCCATTTGGCCCAAGTTGCACCACAGCTATCAACAGGGGCAGGGGATGAAAGAAGACTTTAAAACTAATAATGTCAGCCATCTGCTTTTCTCTGAATTTATGGAGACAGGAGAAAAAAAGATATTTCTTATGTTTTTCCACTTTAAAAAAATCTTTATATGAATTTGATTTCTTCTTGAAATATTCAGGGTGTTCAGATAAACTAATACCTTTCTAAGGAGAGCTGTTTCAGTGGCTCTTTTCTTCATCTTTTATAGTAATTATTATTCCGCCTCTTACTTGTATGGTGTAATGGTTATGCAATTTTGCAGAAGGAGTTTTGCACACGTATGAGTATTAAAGTGTACTTCTGTCACACTATACCTAAATCCTCATGCCCATTTAAGCATCCACTGAATTTTAAAAATCTCATTTTTGTTGTATATAAAATGGAAAATGTGTGTATCCTCATAGAAGTGTAGGCCCTTCTACAGTCATCGGAAGTTTTTCTTTGGCTGTGACTTTTTCAGGATTTCAGTTTCCACATGTGTGGGCTGAAGAAGCACAAGTGACATAATAATATGCATATTTTCTTAATAGTTTAGAAGCTGTTCTATGCAATTCTTTTTTATACAGTTCCTTTTATACATATTAATTATATGTAATAGAACTATGTGAGGCAGTCTGAAACACTTATTGAATCACTCAAGAATTGCAGTCTGAAGACTGCAGAAAATTTACCCTTGGGATCTGGGGAATCCATACTGATCAGTTAATTTTCCTTTCTTTCTTTCTTTCTTTCTTTCTTTCTTTCTTTCTTTCTTTCTTTCTTTCTTTCTTTCTTTCTTTCTTTCTTTCTTTCTTTCCTTTCTTTCTTTCTTTCTTTCTTTCTTTCTTTCTTTCTTTCTTTCTTTCTTTCTTTCTTTCTTTCTTTCTTTCTTTCTTTCTTTCTTTCTTTCTTTCTTTGTCTCTTTCCCTCTTTCTCTCTTTCTCTCTTTCTTTCTTTTTCTTTCTTTCCTTCCTTCTTTCTCTTAATTTACCATTTCTTTATTTGTTTTTCACGTGGGGAAGAACTTTGAGGCTTCTTTTTTTCCTTTGGTTAAGCTGAAGTATCAAAGATTCCTTTACTTGCAGAAATTATATGTTGTGATACATTCTTTTCAAGTAAGATACTGATCGAGCAAAATTAACATGTTCAAATATCTCCAGTATCAACACAATACTTTTTAGATGCATCCTCACTCACTTAAATAACGATTGTAAAGTTCTTAAAAATACTAACCAAATATTAACTGAAAGATATTTTTTCCTGAAGCTACTGTGTAGTAGTAGGACATGAATTAATTTATGTACTCGAAAGTTTAAACTGCAGAATGCATATTTGTATAGTAACAATGCCTATCAACTGTTCTGGGGTTTGAAGACTCAAAAAAAAAAGGGAATTTTGATGAAAATGAAGAAAAGTATAAAGAAAATACCAACATGCTGGATAAAAAAATTGTAGCTATATTTTTCAGAAAAATTAATAATAGCAATAAAATCTCAATCTAAATTTTAGGACATTCCAGCTGAAATCTGAAAACTTCTGTTTCAAAATGCCACCCTAAATGCATCTTGGTGGTTGGACTTTGTAGGTTCTTACTGCTTTGCTCACATAATGTGCTGGTGGTCGTGGCCAGATTACATACCTATGAGTGTTCCAGAGGGCTGCTGATACATTGCAGTAGATTTTGGGAAGTCATCAGTCACAGGTGATGTGAGGAAGACTGCCCATGTGGCAGGTTTGGCCAGTAGCCCCAGCGCAGTAGATGCAGCACATTTCAACTTTCAACTTCCAGCAAGATGTTACAGCAACATTTCAGATTACAGTATTTTCAGTCAAAGGTTGAAGTCACTATCTTTGTTTAGGCCAAGAGCCTGAAACCTTCCAGTTTTCAAAGGTTTTGCTTGTGCACTAAACTAACTTTTCACTAAATGCAGCTTTCTTTTCAATGTAAAATAAAAATAGATGGAAGTCCTTCACCTCACCAAAGGCACTGCCAGTGTATCTGATGATAGCTGGGGAACAAACTGTATATGCCTCTTGTATATTACATTTCTCCCAACCATTTGACCCTGACAGTGCTTTTTCTACTTTATTCTTGTGCTTTGTCCTTTATTTTGTCCACATTGAGAATCTTTCTAAGCTCTTTGAGAGCTTCTTTGAGTGACAAACACAGAAAAGTCAACCTACCAAGAAATATCCTTTTTCATGAGTGGATCACACTTTCTCACCTCCTTTGAAGAACACCAATAGCAACAAAAATAGTAGATGCATTAAAATTCATGCTGCTGTGAGACTCGAGATGAGAAAACTTCAGTACTAGAAACAAGTCTAATGTTCCACTTCTAGTTCTTTGAAAGATTATAAGTCAAAATTGTATTGTTTAATACACACATAGAAGTGGCACTGTCATCATACTTTATGAGGTACAGCTGCAGTCCCTGAACAGTTTCAGCTCCTTTTCCCCTGTCATCTGTGCAGCTAATATCAGATGACAATGCTGAGATCCACCAATTCTTTGCTAATGCCCTGCTCAAAACTAGGCCCAGCATGTGACATTGTGCTTTCTACCTCCCTCCTCTGCCTCTTGCTTGCTTTGTTTATTTTGCCCTCCCTCAGATGCAAACATATGTAATTTTATCATGCGTATTTCTATATGTTAACAGTGCCCTTCCAACCCTAACTTTTACAGGGAGAGTTATGAACACTGCCTTTAGTCATGTAAGATCATTTTCTTTATCTCTGAGAAAGCTATTTATAAGGGTCTCAACTGAGGAATGAACGAAAGACTAAAGCAGTTCAGTAGAAATTATCTTCTTAATGGTGAAATCTGAATTATACATTAAAGTACCATTTATTCAATGAATTTTATTATTCTGTTTAAAAAGGCAGAGACTTTTATGTGTTCCGTGTGCTTACAAAGGTTTATTAGCTTGAGTAAAAGGTTATTATTATTCAATTGAATAATTTAATTTTAAATTATTGGTATTGCACTTCATGCTATAACTGCTTTTCCAGATGCATTTGATTATGTCAGATCTGCCTTTTAATCTCTTGCCTGGAGACCTTTTTCTTGAATCATGTACTGTTCCTCACCCTCTCTGGTGGTATCCTAATGAACACACACAGTCTGGTCTCACATCTTCCATGTAAATTACTGCACATACCTCTTCTTGTCAGATCAACATCGGAGGCTATCGGGTGTCATATAATCCTGGATACTGATACATGGAAAAACTTTTCAGGTGATTAATACCATAGGCATCTAATTTTCCTGCAAAGCACTATTATGGGACTGCAGTGTTTACGTGAATGCCAGACTTAGTGATATGAAATATACACTTAGAAAAGTTAATAATCTGTGCCTAATCCCCTCCAAGTATTATCTGTCCCTATTTCTATAAATAATTGCAGCTTTATTTCTTGTCTCTAATTGAATCACATATTAATTTATTAGTCGTATTAATCATTAAAACACCCAGAACCTTGCTGTAAATCTCATTGCACGGGTGAAATAAATACATTTAAATCTCCACATAAAATATCTTTGCATTTGAAACACATGTAAAGTAAAAACGCCACAACATAACTGCTTCAGTGTTTGTTTACTTGCATTGTTTGTTTGTTTGCATAATGCTCGAGCAGACATACCCTTCAAAAAGGTTTCTTGTTTGCTAGAAACATAACATTTGTCCTTGATGGTGCACCTGGAAACTGTGGTTCCTGTGAGTAACACTGAAATTCTCTATTGAGATAACAAATGATACACAAGACAATCCGACATAATAAAATATCAGGAGATGAAGCTCCGGAGTGGAATATTCTGTGAGCACTGATTCTTCACTGCTACACTCAATAGCACGCTGATAACGTCAGTGTGGTTAAAGGTGCTGCATTTGCTTGCATGTACCTCTGAATTACCTAATTGTCTGCTGTTATCAGGCTGAAGAGTTTTTCCCTCATCCAGGGGTTGTCTGCTAACTTCACTAGAAGCAATCTTCCTCCTTCCTCAGCCCACCATAATTTCAAGCAAATTATGTTTGGGAAAGTAATCATTGATTCCTAAGATTTGACACAGGATAGGAAGCACCTTTAAAGTGGTTTTGAATGGTCTTAATTAGCTCAGGAATTACAGCCTCATTCCTCTCTTATTTTGCCATTGCAACCATTTATCTCAACTGATTTCCAAGGAGTTGTTTCTGTGTTACATTGGTATGAGGGAACAGAAAAACACAGGTTGCATAAATTGTTAACAGCTCTTTCATGCAGCCTCTTTATTACCAGATAAAACTTTGATGAAGGACATTCACAGAAGATCAATATGAGAAACCACATAAGACCTGACTTTTATGCTACAGGCTGATACCGAAAATGGCAGAAATAAGTATTTGTTTTCAGAGCTCTTACTTGAGCTGATGATTGGTTTGATACTGTTATGCCCAAAAGAAATATTTCACCTTTAGTGAATAAAGTTATTCCACAGCTCCAATTGCAGGGATGAGGAAAAGAGAGCAGTGTGCAATCATTCATCTAGTAATAAGCGACTTCATCCCCCTTTATTTGGGGGAATAAGGATCCATGTTCACTTGGTGTGGATGCTGCTCCCAGCTGATGTGGGCATCCTGGAAGGCTGCATGTCTCAGCTGGGGAAATAGAAACTTCGGGAAATGTTGGGTCTTCTTCCAAAGAATTGGGAAAATGCCTCTTAGCTGACAGTCTTCACCTGTAATTGCACTACAGAGGCCAGCTTATAGCTGTGGGGTAAACAGCAAACAGTATTCAACTGGCCATATACTGTCTGTGGGCTAATATAGCCCAGGATATATTCACTGCCAAAAGTAAATCAAACGCTTTCCTTGACATTCACTTAGATAGCAGTGTTTGTTTATGTCCTGGTTTATCTGTATATGGAGAAGTGAGCAGGAATTAAAGTGCAACTGCAATCACATATAGTAAATCCAATTTATATCAATATTCTTCCATACTAATAGCTGGAAAATATATTTTTCTGCACTTCTAGCAGTCTGCCTTAATTTGTTTCTGTCAAATGTCAAGCAAACATTTTATCACAGATTGTGCGTCGCTGTTTTTTTTCATTAAAAAAACACCATATATAACAACATTGAAGATCACAGAGGTAAACATTTTTAGAAAGTTTGCTCTTCACACATTTAATCAAGACCATCACACTTTACTTGCTATCCACCAACCCGTTACTAAAGCCATCCACAGTCTTCAAAATCCAAGTGTTATGAAGTGGAAATGCCTGTTCAGGGAAGCTCTCTGACATGACTGAGTCTCGATGACAGACTTAATCCCAAGCTCAGTGGAAGCTCAGTTGTGCTCCTTTTTCTCCCTGAGGTAGTTGAAGAGGACATTCAGCCCCCCCTCGACAACCTCGGGCAGGGGCCGGGCCAGGGGGTTGTGGGCAATGTGGAGGCCTTTGTCCATAGGATTCCACGCAATGCGTGGGAGCCTGTGCAGCAGGTAGAGGTCATCTGGGAGTGTCTGGATGGCATTGTAATCCACATTTAGTAACTCCAGAGTGGTGATGAAGCAGATGGAGCGTGGCAGGGTGCGTATGTTGTTATTCTCTATGATAAAGATTTGCAGATTGACCAGGTACTGGATGCTCTCAGCGATGCTTTCCAGCTTGTTGGATCCAAGGTGCAAGAAGTCCAAGCTCCTGAGAGCAAAAATGCAGAGGGGAATTTGAACAAAGCGGTTGTAACTGAGGTTCAGTTTCCTCAAACTTGTCAAGTCAGTGAAGCTCAAAGGGAGTTGAGAGATGCAGTTGTGTGAGAGGCTCAAAACCTCCAGCTTCCTGCACAAGCTGAGCTCTGCCGGCACTTCTGTCAGGCAATTCATGTTGAGAAACAGGACCTTCAGGTTCCTCAGCAGCCCGATCTCTTTAGGCAGGCACTTAAGGCAGTTGCCGCCCAAGTTCAGCACTACCAGCTTGTCCAGTTTCCCCAGTGAAGGAGGAATCATCACCAGCTGGTTGCGTGAAAGATTCAGTTTCTGCACCTCGGACAGTCCCCACAAGAAGTCAGGAGTGCTGGTCATCCCTTTCATTATGAGGCTCAAACTGACATAATGCAGCCCCCGTTTCAGCAGTGACTTGGGCTCTTTACCTGAGAGAAGAGCATCTTCCCATGCAGGCAACTTTGGACCTTTCCTCAGAAAAACCATGTTCCTTTGGCCCTCGTTCTTCGAGTGCTCAGCTCCCATAACAGCCTGGAACTCTCCTGGGAGATGAGGTGAGGTCTTCTTTCCTTGCAAGTGCCACACCAACATGCAAATGTCAACAGGGGATGACAGCTTGCAGGAGGCGGGAAAGTCAAAGCAAGGAGACAAGGAGGAGCTTGTGAAGTGCATCTCAGTCCACCCAGACAGTTTCCATAGCTGCTGAGGGAAAGTTTCACTTTTGAGGGCTTATTACGATCTTGTTGCACAGTCTGTAATGAAATACTTGCTCCTGACTTGTGAGCAAACCTGCTCAATTCAAACCGAATGCCACAAGGCAGCTGTCACTGTCATTTAGCCTGGGCTTTATTGGACAGATATGTGTCTTCACTGCAAAAAGGTCACAAGGATGCTGTATATAACTTCACCATGTCAGCTTTCTTGGCTATCTGGTACATACCATGGCTGCAGGACAATTAACAAGAGTGACTTCAGAAAACAAACAAGCAAGCTATAGAAGAAAACAAGCAAATAAAGAAGCCATTATGTAATTTCAGACATAAAGGGCTTTTTTTTTGTTTTTTTTTTTTTTATTTCTTCATTTCACAGAAATATCTACTAGTCCACCAGGAAATTTTGCACATTGTAAAAAACGCTAGAAGAGACTTCATTTCTCTTCAGTTAAAAAAAGAAAAGTTAGTGCTAGTAAAAAAATGTTAGCTTTTATATCCTTTTTGTGGAAAGGACAGGCCTCTTTCTTTTCAGAAAGAGTACCACCTTCACTGCACCAGTGACATTTTCCACCAGCATCTTCGCCCACTTGGATGATTGCTTGCTACCCACGCTGCCAAGTGTGAGTGGTCACGCTGTGAGGTTCTGCAGAAATTACTCTGGCTTAAATGTCCTGCACTACTTTCACACCTATCAGTGAGATTTTGGGGGTCTGGCTCTTTTATGCTGCAGACAATCTGTCCACTTGGTGTCATTTTTCCCATCAACTTTCCTGCCTTTCTGGGCTGTTCTGGGGTACAGGCGAACTATCAGTCAAATAGCACCAACTGTAAATGACATTTAACTCTGGGACAGAGGGACTGATTGGAAAGGAAGGAAGCAGTGAGATATAATAATACTCGAGAACAGCTGAAGCTATCTCTGATGATGAAGGGAAATTGTATTGCTACAGGAATATGTAGTGAGTTTAAACTCAGAGGGACCGTGAAGAGGGTAAGTATAAAACATTGTGCACCATTTAAACTAGGTGAAAATTGCAGCAAATAACACAAGACTTGCAGGGTTTTCCCTCTCCAATGGATCTACAGTGATGGAGATGCCTTGCTGCTTCCCTAGAGACCTGGTGATGAGCATACCTTCATTCCTCATCACCTCATTTCAGAGACCCTCACCTTAACTCTCTGCAATTGTTGGTTCACACCCTAAAGGGCTTGGCATGAAGCTGCAGCTGAAAGTTGGAGCAGTTCAGCCACCTCTTTGGAGTCAGATCCCTCAGTTCCTTCCTACTGCTGAGCATCACTCAGTCTCCTTTCAGCTTCAGGTCCCCTTCTTAAAATTATAGAATCATAGAATAGTTTAGGTTGGAAGGGACCTTAAAGATCATCAAGTTCCAACCTCCCTGTGATAGTCAGGGAGACCTCCCACTAGATCAGGCCGCTCAGTGCCATGTCCAGCCTGGCCTTGAACACCTCCAGAGAAGGGGCGTTCACAACCTCTCCGGGTAACCTGTTCCAGTGCTTCACCACCCTCACTGTAAAGAATTTCTTTCATATGTCAAGTCTTTCTGGAAGAAGAAGGGACAGAAGGGACACCCCCATGGCTGTGTCTGGTGACCTGAGTACTATGGCAGGAGAGTAACCAGGACTACAGCAAGAAACACGAGATAGTGATGAGCTGAGTAAGCCACGAGATTAAAACTTGGTCTGCATATCATAAAACCAACTGGCCCTGAGGCTGAAAGGCCACATTGCCTTGAGTGCCTGAATGAGTGTGGGGAGGGCTGAGGCTATTTGGTTGTAGCTATTTGGTTAGAGCAGGCTGGCAGCCTGACTGAGAGCCACAGATCACTCCCTCGCATGCACTTTCCACCAATATTTGCTGCTTGCAAACAAACATTACATTAAATCCCATTGCAGCCCTAAGCTCTGACTCAATGTTCTTGTTAACCACCATCCAGGCGTGCTGTCCAGCACAGGAAGATAACTGCCACTGAGGGCAGAGGAGCCACTCAGTGGGGAGAGTAAACTCAACAGCAAGCCAAGTTTAGGCCATATTTGGCCTTTCCTGACAGGGGTTCCTGAGGCTAAAATGTATCCCTTCAGCCCAAGCAGGTGGAGATGTGAAAATGAGAGCCTCTCACAACCCTGGCTCTGCCCAGCTGCTGTAAAAAACACACCTATTATCAGGCAGCTGAAATGGACTTGAACAAGGCATTCTCTTCTGCTGCAGCAAACACGAAGGGAAGAAAAAAGCCTTTCAGAGATCATCTACGAAAAGTTAAGTATTTCTCTTCTATTAATTGTGCCACTAATAGGAGGAATGTGCCAGAGCTCTGGCCCAGTGGCCAGTGTCCCTCCCCATGGCCAGGCTCAAGTGCCCACATCCCCACTATCCCTTCAGAGCTCTTCCTTCAGGAGGTCACTTTTAGTAACAGCTAAAAACAAAGGAAGCACAGTCTCCCTGTAGCCAGACTCCCCACCCACCGCCGGCTGGCCAGATATTTTTGGATGACAACGTCGTACCCGTCTCCAAAATGCTTTGGAGCTCGCTGCCCATGGAGTTGGCAGGGACAAGTGTGGCCTCTCGCCACAGAAATCCCCATTTCCTAACAGCGTGACTCAGCCAAAGTGCTCTGTACCCTTCCCTGACTGTGCATCGTGCTGCCAATTCAAAACCAAGCCTGTGATATTGCCCAGTACAGCCTGGGTCTAGCTGTTTTTGGAAAGCTTCACCCAGGACTCTCCATCAAAGGAAAATGTTTGTGCTGCCCCAGTCTCAACCTATCTCTCACTCTTGCACTGCTCTGTCTCCCCTGCCTGCCAGGCAGCAGGAGCAGCAGCAAAGAGGATTTAAAAAAAGAAATTCTACGCCTGCAGCTTCCATTGTCCGATTCCCTTCCTGCCTCCACGAGTACCGAAACTGCTGTGTGAATTAAAAAACAAACAAAACCATTTCCTTTTCTTTGTTCTCCAAGAGAAAAACAGGCTATTGTATGCGCTTGCAGTTGTGGCGAGGGGAAACTCTGAGGTAACCAAATTAAATTGCTTTCTTGCATTCAGGATGATAAAACCACAGTGGCCTCATCTGGACATCTCAGGAACTAAAAAATAGCCTGTGGTCTGTTGGCATCCTAGACTAGTTTTGTTACAATGCTTTCTAATCCCTTTTTCTCTGAGTTACTGCCACCTTGCCCTGCCCCGTGCTGTGCTGGGAGGATGGATGGATTCCTTTGGGCTGCTCTTAGGTATCTGGGCCAGAGAAACACTGACCTGTGTCCAAACAGCCTGGTAGAAAGCAGAAATTAATTTTGTGCATGCAAGTTTGGCAGGGAAAAGGAAGACAACACAAACCTCCATTCAGTGGGATTTACATGATACTGTGTAGTTGATCACTGCTTTGTGGATTAAATAAAAAACTTAGTGTGCAAGGGAAAAAAGTAACCTAAAACTTGCTGAAGAACTCTGTAGTCTAACTAGAGAAACTGCACTTATAGCAATAATAAAAAACTGGTAAGCTGACAAAAATGACAAGCTGTATTTTATTATGTTCTCTGACAATGAAAATTATTAGATTATACTTTTTTTTGAAGGAAATAGGATTGTCAGCTCTGAAAAAAACCCACATAAGATAATTTCACAAAGCCCTGGAATTCTAATGTCTATTATCTATGGGTTCTTTTATTTGCCTGCAAGTTTGGAGCCTCTGGAATACACTTGAGGAACATTTTAAAGTTTATCTCAGGAGCCAGGCAGCACGGCTGGACAACTGCACTGTTTTTAAATAAAAAGTTGAGATCACCACATAATTACTTTTCCATAGGATTTTAATTTTCAATGACTTAACCATCAGCATCAGTTTTTCAAAGAAACCATATCCATCTCAACACATTGGCCTTTCTGTTTTCCTGCAAAGCCTAATTTGGTCATTGTCTTTTAAACTGGTGAACATACAATGGTTTCATAAGCATATATATACCTGCTGGTTCATAATTGATTCTGAGGCAAATTTCAAGTCCTCAACTGGATCAAAACTTTGTATGGTTCCTCTGTTTCACCTTTATACAGTTCCTCTGGCTCAGCTTTATAGGTTAAATCTTTAGGAGCAGCTGTCTCTAAAATGCTGGGAAGTTCAACTCATACCCTTTCAGAAATTTCCATTTTCATTCATTATTCAGGTATTATAATAAATACCTGTCTAAATATGGAAGCAGAAACAACCTAATCCTACCTGCTAAGGATGCTTTGGCTAAAAAGGGTTAAATTGTTTCAACTTCAGAAAGGAACAGTCATGCCAGAAAAATATTCACTACAAATACAACTGCAGCTACTGAGCCATCTTCTCTTGTGCTGTTCCTTTCCTCTGAAGTAAACACAGAGTTTTAAAGGTGTCAGTGCCATGCAGACTGACAAAGATATCCTCCAGTATTAGTGCTAAGGAAGCAAATTTCATAGGTTTTAAACTGCTTTGTAGTGGTTTGTTGATCTTGCAGCTATTCTGAAATGCTAAGTCAAATTCCAAAGGTAATTTGAGATTTATGAGATGTGACACAAGACAGGAACAATTCTTAAGGCAATTTCAGATTTCCTGTTAATTTGTTTTTAATTACGGTGCTGTTAACAGCCTTTAATGCCTGTGTGTCCCTGGAGCTTTCCTGGAATGTTTTATTAAGATCCCATGTGGAGCTGCTGGATCACCTGACCCATGAAGAATTGGACCTGGAGGTGAATGACTGCCTGTGCATTGGCTTATTTAACAAGAGCAAAGTTTTTCTGTAGACCTCTTGACAAGAGACAAGCTCAAGCTATCCACAGCACAGAATAATAAGAAAGAAATTTGGTTTTGTCTCTGTCTGTAGACTAGAAATGACAGGCTTGATTCCTGCTGGTAGCTGATGGCCAGCAGTGACTCTCATGTTACATGGAATTACAGGAAGCTTTATTTGGTTTCTGCAAACTTGCAGAAATTTTTGAAATTCCAAAAGATGCATAAATGACGGGTGAGTCAGCTCCTACTTCTGACACAATTGCACTGTGTATACACAAGTCAAATAGCTGCTATGTAAGCTAGAGGCAGCCCACAATCCTTCATGGTGGTATCAGCTGTGTCCTCTAGGGCACAGGTTTATCCACATGCCTATGATCATTCTGCTGGGCATTGCCAGAAACTGCTTTCCTTATGTGTCTGTTCCCTTCTTTCCAGGATTTAACAAGCTCAACACATGGACATGTCCTGGAGCAGGATAGCTCTGAAGGCCCTGTCCTGCTTTATTCAATCATCAGCATACAGCCTTCAGTGTCTCAGCCTTCTCTTATGGCCACTGTGGTGACAGATTCGATACCATTTATAAATGTATTTGAAGTCATTCTACACTGCAGTATTGAAAGCATTCACTGCTCTATTGTTTACCACTACAGTTATGAACAGTTACATCTACATTCATAAACACCCATAAAATGGCCTCTACATGCCTGTTAACAATATGAGTGCTTGCTAAATGTTGCTTATGCCCTGTGGCTTTCCAAATCAAACTGTAAAAAAATCTGGAATAGATTCTCCAAACTGGATGAAGTAGCTTTTAGTATAACTATTGCCACATCACCTCTCCACAGGTACTCTTTTTCACAGAACTCTCAAAAGTAATTTTGTTACATTTAGTGCATCATATGAAAGAGAGCAGCAGCTCTTGGAAAGTAGGAGAGTCTGAATTCTCCTTGCCTAAATCTAACCTGATCTAAAGACTTGTTTCTTGGCAAGTCTTATAGGAGTCAGATCATCTTAGTGTCCATCAGAAATCTACATGGCTGGCCTTCATGTGGAATGCATCAATAGTATCTTTCTATATGTCTTTTGGATAAGTATGCCACCTCCAAGCTTATTTCAGAGCCCAGAGCAGACTCAGTTCAGCTGCCTGCAGTGTACAGCCCCCAACTCTCTGAAGCATCCTGTGTCCAGGGGCCACATATCCCTCACTCGGAGGTGAGGGAATATCCCCACTCTCCTAGAGCTGTTGCTGATTTTAGCTGCATTTACATGGACATGTCCGGGGGCAGTACGACTGTGCTTATAAATGTACAAAACTAAGCACGACTTCATGGTCTGCTGGCAGAACTCCCAGTCTCTCCTCCATTACTGTATTCTACATTTAATTGGTCACTGTAGTTACCTATTTTTCTGGAATCAGAAACTGCATAATTTGTTCTGGAAACAGAAGGCAGAGATGAGCCTGAGGGTCTCAAGCAGAGACAAGCATTTCCATGGGGTCCAAAGTGTAGTACCTATAGTTTAGAGCCACATGGGATTTAAGCTAGACGATTAATTCAGCATTATCTAGCAAAGGTATTACAGCCTCTCCCTGCTAAATATGCCAATATTTTTATAGACTGTTTTTGAAATAAATAGTTCTCTCCAGGAACCACTAGTATGAATGTGCCTGTGTCCTGCCTCCATGGGTCTTTGCATGCCACAGGTGACTGGATGTTACGTATTGCAAAGTTCATTGCTGCAGTGCTAGAAGCCCTCTTTTTTTATTCTAATCACTTAAGTGTGTGTTTGATAATGCTGCTATATCATAAAATCTCTAGAGACAAAGCCAGAGGGAAGTTGTAAACTCGTTTCAGATATAAAATCAAACACCAAATGATCCAGCTTTTCATGCCTGATTCAGTGTTTAAAATAAATGCATGCTTCTCCAATTGCAAGCACAAGCCTTTTTTACCTTAGTCCTCATGAAATTTGGTAAATCAGTACTGCAAATCAATGTGACCCACTGTGAAGGGGCTTAGGTATTTCCATCCAGAGTCCATTACAATAATGATTACAAAAAGAACTTAGGAAATAATTCAATCAAAGCTGCCGTGGAGCCTTAATCCCAGATCCATGTCTCTTACACAAATTTCACTGTTATGAGAAGAAACTCTGCATTTTCTTTTATATACCTGATAAATGATAAGCCAGAACCTAATTAAAGCTCCCTAAAACACATACCATTGTCTCAGTTTGGGATTTATCAGAGACATTATCACACAAAAGGGCAGACATCCCTCTAGACATTTGAAGACTCAATGCTGACAATGAATAGCTTGACTTTTAGTTTTCCAAGATCTATCTTAACGAAACATATCAATTGCTTAGCTTCAAAGGGCTTAAATGAACAAATAAAATTTCTCAAACAAGTAGTAAAGCAATGAAACTAGACTTTATTAGTATGACAGTAATATTTGAAATCCTATAAAATGAGACACTGTATGGTCAAAGAAAGGCTGGTGAGATCTGAGTCCAGCTGCGGTTGAGGGGAGCCGAGGGCATTGCACTGAGCACAGCCTGGAGGCAGAAGATACAGCCTAGTAGGTAACAAAAGCACATGAAAAGCAACTTTCATAGAAAAATTTTACCTTAAAAGTAAAAAAAATAGAGTAAATCAAAGGGAGAGTAAGATCTTCAAGTCGAAATACAGGCCAAAGAAAAAAAGAAAGGAGAAGAAAATTCCACCCATAATAATAGTCTTTCTTATTTTACAGCTTCTAATGAGAAACTTCCCAATAGAGAGAATCAAACATGAAACTGTTCTGTACCTGAACATCACAAGAGATTAATTGTGGTGTTCAGCCATGGGGTTTCATCATTTATTGGACAGTGGGAAGAAAGTATATTGTAGCTAATTATTCCATGGGAGGTGGAAAGACAGCACATTCAGCAGCTATGGAGGCAGGTGGAAGGTGAGCACTGATGCTCTGATGTGTGGCCAGGGCAGACAGCAAAAAGGCAGGGTTTCTTTCAGAAGGACAGATAATGCTACATGGCTTAAAAGGAACACAAATGGTAATACCAAAATTCAAGACTGAAATTTAAACAGGAGGTTTTGAGCAGGGTGAGCAGAGCACTGTACTGGAGTATTTTGTGTACAAAACTATCTTTTTGGACTTTCCTTATCTTAGGAAAGATGACATGCAACATTTGATGGGGATTTGAAATAAAAGTGTCAGCCTGTGCATTCATCATGAAAATTTATTACACACAAAGCTCAATAAAAAGATGAAAGGCATTCTGTGGTATGGTTGCCTGTGAGATTGGAGACTGGACCTGGTGACCCATACTGTCTCTTTCCATGCTGTGATCTTAAGTCTGACCTCCTCTCCTGGCTGTCTTCAGCTCCACTACATGTGCAAAATTCAGGAGCCTGGGTTCACAGGCCACTGCATTCACATTATCTTTGGTGCTGATCTACACATTTTCTACCTCACTGCATTTCACGTTTAGTTTATTGAATTTGAACAAATGCAGGCAATCAGAAGAAAACACAATTATAAAAGAGTTGCAGCCAGTTGTTTTCCATGTGACAAGAATTCTTACCTGTAGCTAGGGCTGGATGCAGCTGTTGCCTGCACTGGTAGGCTTAGAGCAATCTGCTGGCAAATGCCAGTAGAAGGTTGCAGCTTATTTCTCTCCATCATCCATG
Source organism: Turnix velox (assembly GCA_013400935.1). Lineage (NCBI taxonomy): Eukaryota > Metazoa > Chordata > Aves > Charadriiformes > Turnicidae > Turnix > Turnix velox. The sequence goes on along the minus strand of VZTY01006491.1, from coordinate 253,249 downwards.
GAAATGAAGTTTTCCAAGGCTAGTGAACTTTGTTAAGCCATTTCCTGATTCCTGAACATAAAGGCCAGACATACAATGTGTTCCAAACATCTTCAGCCAGTCTGGCAATCCAAAAATGAATATACAAGTATGATCTTTGCAAGGTATTTTAACAAGCAGCCTGGAAACCACAAGTGCTCTATGGATTTAGACAGGTAACATTTCAGGAATATAGATTTTGGCAGCTTCACTTTAAAAGCCACTGGTGGAATGGAGCAGCAAGAGAAATATTTCCTAATATGCTAGTTTTGCTTACCCCTCTAACAATGTTGTCATGATGCTGGACTAATATTGGGTAATAAGTAATGACAAAAAACAGTGATATCCCCCCACTGATAAGGGAGAGTGAACATTTGTCTGTAGCCACCTGTTCTTGAACTTCTCTAACCATATTTTTCCATTGTCCCACTCTGGAGCAAACTATGTGTAATACAAGAGAAGCAGAGCAAAGTGCTCTTCCTTGGGTGGAAATTCATATGGAAATGCTCAATGCTGCCCACAACCTGACATAAATACTGATTTAAAAATGTATCACCTTCCCCCCAAACCCTCACTTTATATCATAAATGAAGCATAAGCTGACTCTAAAAAAAATGAAGCAGAATGTCTACTGTATTTATGATTAATAATTATGCCAAGTTTTATAACAGCATCCTTATGTGAACACAGCTAATGGCCTTAACATTGCTTCCAGAATCAAAATTGAATGCTTCAGCAGATTTAGCCTCAGGAAGACCCACAGTGATAAGAGTACCATCAGAGAAAATAGGTGTATGCATTTTTCAATCTGTCAAGTGAAAAAAATCACAGATGATGATAAGTCAAGGATATGCCCTCTCCTCTATGAGATAAACGAAATGTTTGTGCTAAACAAGGCTGCCTCCTAAAAAAGAGAGAAAAGGTGAATGTAAGAAATGAAAGGCTGCATGCTTATCCTGTAAATTACACTCACCCAAGAGCAATAATTACTCTGAATTGAAACAGGGAAGAAGTTCTGTTCTGCTCAAAGCTGTTGTAAATTGATAACTCCCTAAGAAATGCGGGAAGAGGCATGCAGGTAGGCAAGGCAAAAAGAAGGCTACAAATTTGGATAAAGCAATACATAGACTTAGGAATTATATAGATTTTCAGGGAGGATTTCACCTGCCAATGTTATCAAAGGCTCTAGGAAGCATCTCAGATCCCAGACACTGAGCCAACCTGTAACTTCTGAGGACTGTGAAACTAAACTGGAGGACAATCTGATGTAAATTTGTCTTCATTCCAGGCACCTTCTTGCTACAAAGACAGGACCAAAGGGACTGTGCACCAGCCAAATGTCACTCAGAAAGACATATATGCCAAATAGATTTTTTTTCTGCTTCTAATTAGCAAAATGATGTGTACAAGTATGGACATGAGTAAAATGGAAAGCACTGGTCATGACATGTTGTCTTTTAGTATTGACATTTGTTGATGTCCTTCCAGATCAATATTCTGGGAAGGACAATAATCAGCTAGTTTGAAATGTTATTTGTGTCAGCCCAGACTCCCCCCAGTAAAATCTCATAAGCAAATCTTAGCCTTTACTATAATGCTTATATACTTAATTAATTTTCAAATAAATGGAAATAAAAAATACCAAAAATGTTGTAAAGGTAGAAGTCATAAATTAGGGAATTCTCTGTTAACAGAGGTATGCAACCACAACATGTCCTTGCAGAAGTGATATCTGGATAACTTCTTGAACTACCCTGGCAATCATGGGAAAGCATTGACATAAGGACTGTCATTTCTGCAGCATATAACATCTGCTGCAAAAATAACTAATTTTGTAGGAGACTCTATTTCTGCACATCTCTGCACCACTGATTTGTGAGTATCAGCTGTGATAGACTAATGATTTCTCTCTCTTTTAACATCCTGATGAAACTTTTATCCCACTGCACTCTTATTAGGAAAGCCTCACCAACTCCCTCTGTGTCTTCAACCTGAGAGAACCAATGACCTCTGACAGTGCTCCAAAGAGGAGGTAGTTACTTCCTCCTCTTTCAGACTGGCTTGGGAAGAGAAGTTGGATGCAGACAGGATTATATTTCTTCCACTACTATGTGTACAGCTTGTAGGAAATATAAACACTATATGTACAGCTTGTAGGAAATATAAACTAGCGCAGCTCTTTAAATAAAAAAAGGAAATAGAATTAAGCAAAACAATGACCTTCAGCCTCCTCCTGATGCAGTCCCTGGGGAATCCTTCTCAGACCCCTCATGCCATAATTACCACTGCACTGCTCAGCTGAGGCTTGGACTTTGGCAGGACCACATCTGCCATGACAGAGCTCTAGCTCCTGCTGTGATCTGAAGGCAAGAGTGGCCCCGGATAAGGATTTGTTTCCTGAGGCATATAGTCTATTTGGGTGCTTCTGATATAGATGCTGACAGATGAGCTTTGTTTCAGACATGAAAAATATGTTAGATAAAGTGATAGAATGAAAAAAAAGAAAACGCAGAATGTGTTGATTTGGAAGAGACCTTTAGAAGTCATGTATTTCAACACCCCTGCACTAACCAGGATCATCCTACACTAGATCAGGTTGCTCAGAGCCTCATCAACCCTGGCCTTGAATGCCAGCCTTTTTGCTTGTTACCATTACAGACTGGGAGGACATGGGATAGAGAACAGCCCCGTGGAAAAGGACTTTGGGGTACTGGTAGATGAAAAACTGGACATGAGCCAACAGTATGCACTTGCAGCTTGGAAGGGCAGCCATATCTTGAGCTGCATCAGAAGAGCTGTGGCCGGCAGATTAGAAGAGGTGATTCTGCCCCTTTCTCTGCTCTTGTAAGACCCCACATGGAGTACTGTGTCCAGCTCTGGTGCCCTCAGCACAAGAAGGACATGGACCTGTTGGAGAGGGTCCAGAGGAGGGCCAAGAGGATGATCAGGGTGCTGGAGCACCTCTGCTGCAAGGACCGGCTGAAGGAGCTGGGGCTGTTCAGCCTGGAAAAGAGAAGGCTCTGGGGACTGTACCTGAAGGGGATCTACAGGAAAGCTATAGAGGGGCTGTTTGTCAGAGAATGTAGTGACAGGACAAGGCACAGTGGTTTTAAACTGTAGCAGGGCAGGTTGAGATTTGACATTAGAAAGAAATTCTTCAACATGAGGATGGTGAAACACTGGAACAGGTTGCCCAGAGAGGTGGTGGAGGCCCCATCCCTGGAAGCATTCAAGGCCAGGCTTGATGAGTCTCTGAGCAGCCTGATCTAGTGCAGGATGTCTCTACTCACTGCAGGGGCATTGGACTAGTTGGCCTTTGAAAGTCTCTTCCAACTCTATGATTTCCACGATTTTCTGTGGTTTTATGACTCTGATTCATAAGGCATAGAGTTGCACTGCAGTATTTGCAGCACAGTTATGAAACTTCTGAATTTCTAGAATTAGATAACATTTTAATGCAATCCATTACATTGAGATAATTTGAAAACACCTGTGACTGTATTTTGTATTCTGGGGACTTAACCAGCCAAAAATGTTTTCTAAACAACAGGCCAAATTCAGAATCAATGTCAGTCAATGTTGTCTATTTTGGAAGTCGCACCTGTTAATTCTCATCCCAAATGAGCCAGTGGCCCTCTGGCTTTGCATCTAAAACATTCACATGAATTTCAAAGCCAAAAATGGGGAAGCCTTCTCAAAGACCTTTACAATCACACTATTGCATCACTTCTATACTTTGGACACTTAAAAAGAGCTCTGTCTACTGATCAATAGAAAACTGTGCCTGAACAGCTGATTTGCTTTTATTTAAAATTCTCCTGTGACATTTTAGTGGCAAACAACTGTGTTGCTTCCATTGAATTTTTTCTATTATTGTGCCAGTTAAGATGGAATTGTGTGAGTCTCTACAGCTTCACTGAACAGAGATTTGCACATGCTGCTAAAGTTATTAAGTGTACATGATATAATTTATTAACTGAAAGCCCATTAGTTCCTGACAAAAGCTAGGAAAAGAAGTACAGTATAAATATTTAAAATACTAATTTAAAGATTTTTAAGGAATATGCAGATGACACTGGAGTACAGGAACAAGGCTTTATGCAAAACTTGCCACTGTGAGATTTGTTAGTGAGATTTTTTCTCTGAGCATCCTAGCAGAGCATAAAGATACCAATGAAAATCTCTCATATAAGAATAGGCACTTAAGTATATCAAAGCATGTGTACAGCTGAAGTTGTGATTTTATTGATTGCCTCAAATGACTATGTGATTAAAATACACCAGTGATGTGTGTCTTCAGGAAATATTCAAATTCTGCTTCTATCCAGATTAGAAAAATAATAAGACCCGAAGCCAGTTATAATGCTGTAGCATGCTGTGAGAGCATTTTGTATTCAGAGAGATGATGAAACTGGGACCTTCAGCATCACTGAGTGACTTAGGGCATTGCCCAGTAGTGTCTCTGTATTTCTTGATCATCAGCTACATACAGACTTCCTGAGAAGCAGTCTCTTTTTTGTAAAAAAAGACTAAAAAGCCATAGCACATATATATATTTTGCTGGCTGTAAAACAGTTGATGCCACTTGGAAACAGAGAAATTCAATGTTCATCTTTTTGTGAATGAAAAGTGTTGAACAGGTGTTCTCTTTCCAGACAGGGGGATGCAGCTTCACAAGCAACATCTGTCTCCCTTTGAATCATGTCCTAATTACAGTTGACTCTTGCTCCTCAGCCTCTGGAGGTGAAGAAGGCAAAGCAGAGAGAGAGAGTAGGTAGTGCAGACGTGCTCTGCCCAGTGGCACAGATGTAGCTGGGAAACTGGCAGCTGACAGCAAAGCTGTTTTGAAACTTCTTGTAACCTTCAACCTTTGAGTCAAAGGCATTACTCCTAGTTTCTCTGTGCAGCTAACTCTCAGCTTACCTGCCTTATATCCTTATCATACTGGTGGATCCCACTTCGTTTTTAAACTGGTTGCATTTCTCTGTCTCCAGCATTTCAGCAGGAAGTTTTTAGCTCATGTATGACAGCCATAACCCTGTGTGCTAATCCTTGCATCACGTCACCAGCCATTTTCTGCAACTGCTCTCTGGCATCTCATTCATAAGGCAGAAATTTGGGTTGCTAGCTTTTAAGAGAACAGGGAGAATCATGATAGTGTAAATATAAAAACTACAAACCCATTTTCTAGCAGTGCCTCAGTCATGATTCAGAAAGAGCACTTTTAGAGATAAAAGGATAATTCAATCTTCATTTAGTTTCTCTTCCTCATGAATCACAGCTAGGCATGATTTATTGAAAATTGTCATGATAGCTGTTATGTTTCAGACATTCTTGAAAAGGCTCTTTCAGAAGGCACAGCCAATTTGCATGGGCATGAAAATGAACTTTATTTTAAAGACAGCTGTTTTAAAATATGTATTAGAGGGGAAAAAAATACATTTGAATTTAAGCTGAAAAGCTATTAGTTTCCTTAGACAGTATTTTTTGTAACAACTGCCTATTAATTATTTACTGCCAGCAGAAGATTTAATCTCAAGTAAAATTCTTTGGCTTCCGTTGCTTCACTGAAGACACTGCTGCAAAGTCTGGCACTTGGTCATTCCAAATTCCAAGCTCACTTATCCATTCTTCTTTTTTTTCCCTGTGGTAAAGTTCAAACTGACTCTAACAAGATATTTGCTTCAGGAAGGAATGTGGAATTTATTATTTTGTCAGTATTACACAAAATATGTAAAACCCGTTACCTTGGCAAAGCAATTAAACCCATGAACTTTGAAGGCGTCAGATACTAATAAGCTGTAGTTCAGTACAACACCAAAGTGGAACTCAATAGCAGAAATTTTGAGGGAACATAAGTTGTTCCACAGAACTTGGGGTTTTTTTCCTTTTTAAAGTGATGAGGCGAATGTAGCATTTGCATGAGTTGAAAGATAGGTGTCATGTCCTTAAATGTAGTGAAATGTTATAGCCAAGTAGTACTCACTGTATTTAACCTTGTGTATGAGCTTCTGCACACTTCTACATCCTCCTCCCACTCACCCACCCACCCACCATTCTGTAACCTTCTCTGTGAAGCGACCCTGATGCTGTTGGTTTTCCTGTACATTCAAGACATTCACACAGCCAACAAGTTATGTGAGGCAGATGAAAAATAAACATGTAGAACTCCTGCTTTGTGAAATAAGTTAGTGCTAAATGGTTCAGGAGCAGGAAAACTCCTCCGCAGATAGCCTGGCTCATAATTTTTTCAATCAGAGTGACTGTTTTGTCTGCCTGATGCATCCAGAGTTGGGCAGCCTCTCGCCAGGGATCGTCAGCAACAAAGCCCAGCAGCAACAGGGGCTCAGGAAAACTGACTGCAGATTTGCTTGGTGAGAGGCGTGAAAAAAAAGGAAAAAAAGTTACCAATAAAGAGGCTGGTGGTGGGCTCCAGATTTTTGAGCAACCTGGTTTAGTGGGAGATGTCCCTGCCCATGGCAGGGGGTTTGGAACTAGATGATCTTTAAGGTCTCTTCCAACTAACCGTTCTATGATGAATGCAGGTTGCAGTGATTTCGTTAGCACAGTTGAAGTGGGTCTTAGGAGGAGTTAAAGGCTTTGACTTGCAGTTTCACAGTGCCATCCTGTGGCTACTCTAAATGACTGCAGAAGGAAATCAGGAAAACTTGGAGCTCACGGTACATTCCTATTGGTAGTAAGATATTTTGTTTTGAAAGCAACAGAACAGAGGCCTCGTAAGTGAAATTCCATAAAATTAGTTAACTCGGTTTCTTTATTGTTTTTAATAATTAACTGCTTGTTGCAAGCATTTACTTTTCAAAGTGCTTGAATTACTCTGGTTTTAAATGAAACATATTATTTATTCTAGTATTAAAAATTAATTAAAAAAGAGATAAACTATCACATAAGAACACAATTCATTAAAGCACAGCCTTGCCACAGATAACTTAGCAGTATCTGAAAATTGAACTGATGGTAAAAAAAAAATCTTACTAGGAAATCTTTAACCTTCATTGTTAGTGATTTGGTCTGGGGTTTAATGTTTGGTTTTTTTCCCCTGTGGGGCTTGTGTTTGTGGCTTCACTGGCATGTCAGTTAATTGAATCTTATATACAGTTTGTCATCAGCTTAGAGAGCTTATAGAGTATTTAGGAAATGTTATGATATGAATTATTATTCACCCAAACCTACTGTGTAAACCCTTTGTAGGGACTAATTTGTTTTATAATAGACTTATTTTCAGTCATTCTCAGATGGAGCAGCTTTCCATTTCTTGTAATTCCCGATATCTTATCCAAAATTCTACTCCATTAGCAGCTGTTTTTCCTATTCCTTGCTGGTATCTATAAAAGGACATTTGGTGTAAAATATATGTGATTTCTTGGTTGTGTTCTGCATATGATTCCAGTCTGGGCTTGATTTTGCTCTTCCTAGTTTTTACAATTGAGAAAGCCTGAAAAAACAAGCAAATGCTAGTTTCGTGGGCAGCTGAAGATGAGATACAAGCGTTATCTTCAGGTTGATGGAGCCTCTAACTACAGAGGTTCATGTTCCTGGGAGAAACTGCTGTGGGGCCACCTCAGGCCGCAGAAGAGTGGAAGGTGAAGGAGAAGAGGGTTTCTGTAGAAGGGGAAGAATTTTAATTGCCCTCTCACTGCAGATGGTCAGAAATAAGCAGGGAGGAATTCAGGAATGGTAAACACAGTGCTGTTGTGTCGCTGTAGATAACCACTGACTAAAGCTTGATAATGTTTTCATTTGTTTGAACACAGATATTTCTTGATTGAAGACAAAGATGAGCTAGAGAGCTCACCTCCTAAGCTCTCTCCTCCTCAAATTGATTGGTTTTGCTTCTCCTTCTCCAAAACAAACCTCTAATTAGCAGCAGAATTTACAAAGAAACACTACCTTAATAAATGCAGCCTGACAATTCATCCATCATGTGCAGAGTATTTACATAGACACAATCATCCCTCCTCACTATGCAACTCAGATTCTAAATATTTCCAGTATCTCCTGAACTTTTAATTGTAATTATTTTTAAAGTGGAGCTGATACCTTGCTAGATATTAAAAAAATGTTAGACTGCTTCTTCACTGATGAGTGCTTGTTTACTCAGCTCATTAGACTCAGAAAATCCAGCTGTCAGCAGCATTTAACACCGACTTTGTTCTGTAGACAACTATCCAAGTAGAATGAGAACAATAATTAAAATATGATTGCCCCACAAACATCATTATTTTTACCATATTTATTTATTTATGAATTATTAGGGCATCACATTTCCTCTATTTTCCAAGTCAGACTATTCTTTCAACGTAACTCAAGGACCGATTCCAAAACTACCTGTAGTTAGTTTGATCTTTTTCTATTTAATTAGTAACACATAAACATCAAATAATGCAGGGCTAATTTTAAATTTTGTTGAAATATATATAAGGACACCTATCAGGTAATAGGGAGGCACATTCACCTGCTTTTATAGACAGGAAGAATTAGTGCAGGTTTTGAAATGGTGCTCCCTGAACCTCACATTAGGTTGTTCCTACCATTACTCAATTTATGAAAATGACATAGTATCTGGATTATTATTTTTTAAATGGCTTCTAGTTTCAATCTCAGGCTGGGCTAATTTGTTGAACATTGGAAGTGATAAATTATTCAGTTTGCTAATAATGGCTTTCCAGATAGGTGTAAGGCACTCTCTTGAAATAGCAGGAATGGCAGTTAAGATTAAAAAATCGCTCGCATTATGTGCATATTTCCTCCCACATTAATAAAGTTAAATTGCCTCTTGAATTAGATTCTATGGCAAATTTCTATAACAGAAGCTTAAAGCTGACATTAAATGAATGTTTAAGTGTATAAATAAATTACTTCATTTTAAAAGCTATAGAAGAATACTGGAGATGTTCATAGTTCCACAAGTTGGATTCAGGTCACATATATAAGATCTTGGCTTTTGTCTTCTGCTGTCTTGATGGTGGGTTTTTGTATTATCTACACTCTACAAAAAGGACAAGGTGATGAAACCTTGCTGATCTCCCATCAAGACACTTTCTTTTAATACAGAACTTGTAGAGGTAGATGTATGTCTCTGGGCAGTAAAATCCTAGCACGTGCTGTTAGAAGCTCAACCACTAGAACAAAATTGACCTCCTACAGATTTTTAGCCAGCTGCATACCCAATCACACTTTGTAAGAAATGCATATTTAGTAAAGGAAAGATCAGGGGAAAAAATTAAATTATTAACTCCCATTTAATATTTTTTGTAAAATAATAATGAAGCAAAAATCAGTCACAGATTTCACTCTGCTCTCACAAAGCAATTGTGGTTTAAAAGTGTAAGGTGAAATGTTTTATGAAATCTCTATCTCAGAACGAGCTGAGATGTTAGGAGTGTAAGTTAAACATCATTCAGCTTGCATGTCTCTGTGAGTCTACGTTATACTCTCTCCTTTTTCTAATACAAATTTGGAAACCATGGATTTGAATCCCACACATCCTTTCCACAAGTCCAAGATCGGGCTGAAGATGGTTAGTAAGATTCTTCCTGCTTTAACACTCGTTCTTTGTGTCACAGATGTATGTCATGAACTAAACTATGGCTCTTCCCTTGCCTTCATGGGCTACTGGAGTCTTCAAGCTCTTGCTAGCCATTTAAACAAAATGTAAGGGAAAGTCCCATGCCCAGACTAGGAACAGTGTTATGGAAGGGATGTTATTGATTACCAACAGTGATAGTAATGTGTTTCCTGATGCCTCTGAGTTTCAATTTTTCAACAACAAAATTAAAAATTACTGTGCATTCACAGTTATTTCTGGGGGGGAATATATTTGCCATAATAGGGTATACCATCCAACCATTCCCATTGGACAATAATCACAATTGCCAGAGTGTGAGCTATTCACAGAAAACATGCTGAGTCTTGCCTGAGACAACATTGATGCCAATGAGTCGAGTCTGGTAGGAAATTAGCAGAAACCAATCAAAAGGAAAATATCACTACTTATTTTGGAATGTGGATCCAGGCAGCTATATTAACCTGTTTCCAAAACATGACACCCTTTGCAGGCATGTTTTCCTGCTCAGGTAGCTATGAGGAGTCAAGAGTTACATGAAGTGTCTTCATAGTCAGGTGTCCAGGCACGTTCCAGACGTGATAAATGTACCAAAATATATTGAAATAGTTCCATGTTTAATTTGAAAACAGGGCGTCCAGGGCAACTTTGCTGCTAGCATTTGGTCTATTACACTGTTTGGTGTGGTGCCTTTCTTACTGAGATTGGGGAAGGACTCAGCACATCCTCTATGCATGAACAGCCAGTGATGGCGCTTCTGGGCTTTCCTTACCCCTGCCCAACATCTCCTCAGCAGAGCTTTCAGCCTCTTAGCTGCAGCCCCTGGTGCTGACTCCCCAGAGGCCTGGCAGGAGGCAGCTGGACCCACAACCTTTGGCATAAGGATGTATTACTACTGGTGATAGGAGAGGATGGCTGGGTGTTCACAGCCCCTTAGAAGTCTGCTGCAAAGGGTACCATTAATTCTAGGTGCAATCAGCATGAGGGATGTGGAGAGGCATGAAGACAGGGGCATGTACCAGGCATGTGTGATAGTCTGGGCTTCAAAAATCCTCTATGTTCTGGAAATTATTGTTCAGAGATCAGAATAGGAATTTAAAGGTTTCATATTTCTTTTCCCCATGTCCACCTTTTTGCATTCAGATTGTCCCAGAGCATTTGCTTATCTCCTCTCTGGTAGATACTTTTGTCTGGGCAACTCCTGAGGCCAGTAAAGATCATACCAAACAGCAGGCAAGCCCTTGAGGGAACTTCTGCCTGGGGGCAGCCCACGTGGTGCTTTTCCAGACCAAGATGGAGGTATTCAATCCATTCAAGCCTTTTCCCCATGACAGCTCTGACAGTCTCCTGGAACAGCTGTTTCCCAGCTTCCTGCAAAGCAGCAAATTTCCTTTAATGCTCATCTCAGTGCCAAACATTGTAACATAAATTTCAAGTTGCAGCTTGAAATAGTTTTCAGGAGCAGAAAGGGCAAAGGTTTTTGCTGCCAATGCAAAGCATCAGGCTACTAGCTGAGGAACACCATGAGAGTGCTGCTGTGGTCTTGTATTGCACTTCCAGCCTGTCAAGCTGCAGAAGTGGTATCTCTGGTGAGAGGAAGTTGTGTGCAGGGTTTGCTGTCAAGGGCCTTTTCCTTTGAATTCACTCCTCTCTTTGGTCTGTCACTGCTCACGTTTATTAAACTCTGGGCATCGTTTTGAGTGAGAGGAAGAAAAGCACTCAAAGTGTTCTGGGGAACAATTGGAGAGTTATCTAAACCAGCTTTTAGTAGTGGCCGAATGATTATTGGAGGCAGATAGGCAGCACAGCTTACCCTATTGTTTTTTTTCTCAGATCACAAGTGATAATTATTTCCAGAATTCTTTTTCAGAACACTTGGGTGGTGCTTATGAGATAATGAGGCAGAGATGCAGAGTGGATAGTGAGTGTGTACAGAAGAGCCCAAAAAAACCCAGCTAAAAATTAGAGACTCTTTACTGTACGAGATAGCTGTTGGAAAGAACTTTATTTACCCATTAAATGTAATTATAGATATGATTACTGACTGGTTATTTCAGTGTACCTCCTTCTGGTTACTATTCCAAATTCCCTACCCCATTTCTAGCAGATACTGCCTCAGTGGTGTTAATAGTGTAGAAACGCCCCTACAGGCGGCAAGGAGAATAGACTATTGAGAACGGTATGGGAGGGGACGTAAGGTGGGATGATGGGATGTCAAGTTATTAAATGCTATGGATGAGGAAAAGCCTCAGTACTGCTGACAGCTATGAATGCCCCTGCTGCCCTCTGGGGTCAGAAGGTGACTTCATGCTCCTGAGGGGCTTGAAGGGAACTTGCTATTAGTACAATAGCTCTGCCTTAAGCACAGCAACACAGACAAAAGCTGAAAAAACACATTTGGTGTTCACTTGGAGTTTACTTAGGTGCAAGATAGCAGAGAAATTCTATTCATACTCCCTATATTTGGGCCTTCTCCAGTTTGAATTCTCCCAAACCTCTGCTTTTGCCAAAGGCAGTGTTTTTATCCATAGTTGCTATCAACAGATGTCTAAATTAATGTATTCCCTTTGCGCTACATCATCCTAAATATTAGGATTTTTCATACTTTCGCAACTGAAACAATCCTGAACGCAATTTTAATTTATGAAAGTTGGTGAAAGAGAAAACAAGATTTAAAGATGTATCCCCAAGAATTTTCTGGGTATTTGCAGATAACTTTTTTCTTGCCTTACATACGAAAGTGTTTTTTTTGGCTTTTTTTAAAATAAGTTTTGATTTTTAACTAATCATATGAGATGTTTAGAGATTATACTTCTTAGCATTTGTACTGCCTCTCCTTCTTTCAGGAAGCACTATCAAGTTAATTATTTTCCAATGTAAAGATCTCCTGTGCTGTTTTAATTTGCAGTGCTACTACCTATGTTAAGCACATATGATATAGCAGTGCTCAGAATTTCAGACTGTGCAGGGAAATTTTTGGGGAATGTATAAATGTGCATGATTGTGCAGTGTCCTGAAAGCTTTAATTCTTTTGCCCCTTTCTTGGCTCATTCACAGCCTTACCTGTACCACAGCATTCCATTTTCTTATTGGATTAGTTTGTCAAAGACTAAGAAATTTCTAATCCTCTAAGTCCTGATGTGCTTGCTCAGTGTGGACATGCGGTGGAGTCACACTTGCTGAGCCTCTCATCTAACAGCATAATCATTCAAAGCTCATTAGAAACCTAGGATAGGAAAGAATTATATTAATAGTGCTACCTCTTGAAGTAGGTAGCATTCTGATTGCCTGCTACTTTGTAATACCAGCAATAAACTGTGGAAAAAGGTACAAAAGTTACACTCTTCTCCAAGAATATATGTACATACTCAAATGTAATTTGAGAAGAGAGAGTTTTCTTAGGGGATTGTTATAATGGACACTGAACAACGGTGATGTTTTCCTGCAGACAATTTCAATGTCTATTATTTCAATTACAAGTTGTATAGAATTGTTTATTTAAACAATAATAATCAAGTCAGATGATAAAGTCCAGATCTGGATCTTAATATACATTCTCTATTTCTTGTTGAATATTTTGATGAGGAAAAATGCATGTAATAATAATCTGGCACTTAACATCACATGGAGATAGTGCTACTCTTCAGCTTGCTTGAAGAAGTGGTTAAGCTCATTACAAAGCCATAAACTGGCAAGATTTTATGTTGCACAGATGCTCCCTCTTTCCCTTTCCTTTGTACTTGGCTCCCAACTGGTACTTGCAATCCTACACAGAGGATTCCTTAACCTGACCTCTATGATTTTAGAACAAATGACATTTTGGCTCTTGAAATTTGTTGACTTTTCTCTCCACAGATGTTTTGCTTTCCTCCTCCTTGCCTGTACTGAAATTTAAGAAGTTCCTGGTGTGAGCAAAGGAAAGATCTGTTAGGAGGGACAGATGTGGAATGTTATATATTAGAAGGTTTGAAGGCCTTTGATAAGGATCTATGGTAGAAATTTTTCATTTTGTATCTCCTTAACCCACAGATTCTTTTCCTGTTTGTCTATGTTTTGAGTATAAACATAGCTTTATGTTATATAAAATACATGCACAATTATACTTTTCCTGAGTTTCTTTACTCTGATCAATAACAGTCAGCCAACCAAGCTGAAGTCAGAATTCCATGGACAGCTGCCTCCAGTTTGAAGAACACACTTGCAGCCTAACTCTGCTTATGCAACTTGTGTACATCACTGTATTTTGAAATATGGTTTTAAACATGATCCCATACAGAGCAGCACAATGTTTTCCTACAAAATAAGTAGCATGGGTTGTTAGTGGGGATTTACATTTGAAAATATCTTTGGACAAAAAGTCTCTCACCTCAGTCAACTTATTTTGGACATGGAGGAAAACGTTGTTTCTTGAAGTACTTGTGGAGGATTATTGTAGATATGAACTCTGTGTCCTGACAAAACTTAAAATAGGGAAGAGTAATGAGAATGAACTTTCTTGAAGTAGTACAGAAGTGTGTCTATTGTGAGGAATTTCTACAACCATTTTACTGCGTTTTCTGCTAGTTTCACGAGGCTAATGATTAAAAAGTTGCAAAGACTTCCTACCGGACAAAACCAGTCAACCTGTTAGTTTACCAACTGAGGAGAGAGTCTGTTTCATTCACAGGCGTGATCGTTGATGCGGAATGGGGGCTTGAGAAGTACAAGCGAGGGCATGAAGTTTCAAAGTTGGGAGTTGCAAATTTACAAGGACAATCTCAGCGGCTGATTTATTTATTTCTTTTAACCACGTGAAAATATCTGCTGCATGGGAAAGCTGCAGATTGAATTAGTTTACCAATGCTCTCTCCCACGACACGCATTTCTTCCTTATTATTCGGCATATTCCCTCTTCCCTTCTCTCTCTCTCTCCTTTCAACTAGTTCCACATCACGCATTTTAGCTTTCGCAAACTTTTTTTGGGCACCGGCTCGTCGCAACCCCACGTATCACCCGCAAGGCGATGCGGGGACTGCAAAGTGTTTGGAGAACAGTTTCGCGGGACGGGCGCGCGTGGTGCGCGGTCTGTGAGAGCGTGAGTGGAGGTGTGTGAACGTATGTGTGAGAGTGTGAGTGTGAGAGAGCCCCCGGCGATGCGGGGCGGGGCGGACCGGGGCTGGCGGGGGAGGATATAAGAAGGGAGCACTCGGTGGGGCGGGCATCCCGACGGCGGTGGCAGCGATGGGCAGCAGTGTGTGGTGGCTGCTGCTGGCGGTGGCTTCCCTGCTCTGCTCGCTGGGGCATGGTCAGCCCCGAGGTGAGCACGTTGCGGGGGTGTGGGATTTTCGGGGCGCGGGGGTGCGCGGCGCAATGCGATGCGATGGCTGCGGAGTTTCTTTGCAGCCACCCGCCGCCTCCCGGGGTCAGCTTTTGCCCTCGGCTGGTGGAGGCTTGGCGAAGTTCTGGTGGGACACCCTCTTGGACTGCAAGGGGAGCCCCGCTGGGGTCCAGTAGTGCTGCCCGCCTCGTTGCCACTCTTTCCCCTGCTCCCCCTCTACCCTTCCTTAATCCCTCCTCTCCCCCCATCTCCGTGCTGTGCAGCCTCCCCCCACCCCCTCCCTTTCCTGGAGTCCTTTCTTCTCCCTCGGTGGCGGGGGCCACTCTGCCCGGCCGCCTCCGGGGCCGCCCACTCCCTTTGTGGGATCCGAGAGACGCTGCGAAGAGACAGAAACCCGGGGGAGGAGGAGGCACGGCCCCTGCCCCGCTCCCCGGTGCAGGGGGGAGGGCTGGCGGGCGGCCCTGACCCCCAGTGCCTCCCATCCCACCAGCGCAGGGACCCGGGTGAGTCCCGCTGCTGGAAAAGAGAGGAGCAGGAGGGAGACCCGAAGGATGCCTCATGCTGTCGCTAATGTGAACCAGATAAAGCTGTTACATGGTGTGGGAGGGGATGAAAACCACTTTCCGGGCATGAGGCGAATGTAGCATGAAGATGTAATGGAGATAATTTAGAAGAAGTTTTCTTTTAGCACGTGGGACAGCAGTGGCACCGGAACACTTCGCGACGAGGTCTTGCTTTGCAAGTAACTTCATCGCACTCATTGTTGGAAGAGCAGTAACTTGGGTTTTCCTAATGAGCCGGAGTTAGTGAGCAAGTTCACTGTTGTTGGGTGCTGGGTTTTGAGGAAAGCACTGGATATTCCCACCTTTGCCTTGATTCAGCTCCTGATGGCATCAACAGCAGAATTTCTACTAGTCCCTTACTTCATACATGTTCGTCTCCATCTGCATCGGGTCTCTATTAGAAAGCAAAACCCGTGAATGGAAAAATGGTTGGAAGGCATATGTTGTGCAGATGCATGAACTGGTTTTCTTTATGATGAAGTGTGGTGTTCAAGATGCATATAATATGGGAGATAAGCATCTGGGCATTTACAGACCGCAGTAAAAGACAGTGTTTCATATTATGTATGCAAAACTTCATCCTCCACATAAGTATGACTAAATGAACTCAAGTAAATTAGAGTCAGCTTGTATATGAATGCCTTGTTTATGAAAGTTCAGTCTTGGGAGCAAGTGAAAAGCCAAATAAAACAATGCCAAACTTATTTCTGTAATTGTTTTTGTAAGGTACCCTCTTATGTACACCAAACAACCTTACTTCAGCATTTACTCCTATTAAATAGTGTTTGTGAACTATGTATGCTAGCACACAGCTTGAAAGAGTAACAATTTCCCTAAAGTCATCCAAATGTAGGTGACAAGAGTCCACTTTTTTCTGTAGAAATTTGCAGTGGTTCCACTGCATTAATCTGTTGCAGCTTGTGCAAATAGTTTAGTGCTGATATTCTAGCTTTTATATAGCAGATGACATTGTTAGAGGCATCTTGATAAAGTCCATATTTTTAATCAGTGATCAAAGATACCAGGATATTTATTTGCACCTGAGCCACCCCTCCTGGGGCTATTTACTTTAATAACTTTGTGTTTTCTAGTTAAAAGATCAAGTCAGGAGATAATTTTTCCTGTTAGATTAATTTGATCTTTTTTTTTTTCTCGGCATGGGAGTACAGATCATTCAAGGAAGCGGTGAACATCAAACCCCCTGGTGGATAACTGCCTTACAAAAACCAGAATTCAAGATAACTGATCCTAAAACAATGCAAAGAATGCAATGGAGATTAGAATGGTCAAGTTGCTTTTGTAGAAAGTAAACAAGTGAAGCTCAAGCTTGTAAGCATTCTAGGGATGTAAAAATACAGATTGTGGTGAGGCAGGGAAGAGTATTGGAAAAGCTTGGGGCAAAGGTATCTTGGCATGCCCAAAGAGAGTATACTGACAGAACTCTCATCTTTTCTTATTTTTCTTTGTTCCCCCTTTTTTTCCTGTCAGTGGATGAGGGAAACTGGAATGTAGAATGGTTGCAGGGGTCTGTGGCAGTGCTGAAGTCCAGTATAAGAACAAGACAGAATAATAAAGCCACTCCACTAAGCAATTTTAAAGGTTAATGACTAGTTCTTTCTGCCTAAAGATTAATATCTACTTACCTATAAAACAGAGTTGGAATTGTAACTGCATGTGTATTGTTAAAGTGACCCACTGCATTGAAAAGTATATTTTGAGTTGCGTCTTTTGTATCCAATAAGATGGTTATTCTTCATGAAGAACATATCCCTAGTGCGTGGATCCACATGAAACATGTTTTATAACCTCAGAAGCAAACAGCCATTTCAGAGACTTAGGTAGCAGCTTTGCTCTGCTGGAATGCATTCCTAATTATTCTGGAGGTTAACAGTGATAACAGGCCTGCAAAGTAGAAAGGGGAATAAGTTAATGGTTGTGCACAGCATTGATTGTATCTCATAAATTTAATATGGCCAGTGCCAAGTTATTTTTCTGTAATTAAGAAAACATCCTGTTACTGTAAATGTATCGTAAATGGTAACTTTCAAGACTGTAGTTGTTGGCTATAAATGTTTCCTCAGCTGCATCTCACCTCAGTTTGTTTTTGTAAGCTGATGTGACCTAGTAGCTCATTCTGTTGTTCCTGCTTGTGGTTTTGGAGTTGATATCTCTAAGTGCTGATGCTTCGGGGGGGATTGGAAGCCCCTCGGAAGGTGCCTGGGATGCTCCATTTGAGCAGAGTATTTCTCATGCTTAACCTACCTTGGCTCAAGAATCTAGTTTAGTAAGTATACTTGGGCAACTATTAATATCCAGTCTGTAACATTATGGTCAACAACCATGTATTTTTTCTGGAACACACATTGTATGGTTTGCTGATGAATCGGATTGTTTAAGTGCTTGCTCAGGAAGTGCGAGGTTTAGGTTAATCTCCTTATTTTGAGATGATATGGACCAACATCTCCAATTTCTGAACAGAGTGCCTTTTACCAAGATGCTCTGACAGGTAATGCAGCGTAAGGGGGGACATGTAATCAACCTCTCCAGACCTCTCTGTCTGAAAGTGAGCTGCTACACAGCTGAAAATGCAAGTTTAAGGAGTGCAGATTGAGAATGAGCAAGAACAGAAACTAATGCTGTATTTAGATTGTTAGGGCACTTGAAGGAGAATGAAATTGTAGGCCTTCCTCTTCCTCAGCAGTCAGAGATTCAAGAGAAGGACTTTTGTGCCCATGTGTGGTTTTCACTGGGTCACTCAAGCCTGGCACCACTCAATGAGATGACTGTGCATCCTGTACAGTGTAAATGGACTTGTTGGTGCCTAATTCAGGATGGTGACTTCCATCTCAACTGTGGTATGCTTTAATTGTAGCTGTCAACAAGAGTCTTGAGTCTTTTTGGGTTTTTTTGATCTGGCCATTAGTCTACAAGTCTAGATAGGTAGATCTTACACTCTTGATTGTCTCACTATAGACTCATGCACTCAAGAGTATTTTGTGGGTTGATGCGATTTCCTCTGACACTTGAAACTGAGACCCAAACGTCCTGAATGTGCTTGGCTGACCATAAAACTTTGAAGATTTGAAGTTATTTTATACCTGCAAGATGAGCTGAACATTACTTTCTGCAGTGAAATGGAAATACTTTTTGCATGAAATGAAAAAATCTGTCATAGGGACTTTACAACTGCTGTACTGCATTGTAGGTTGGTGTTTGTTAATGGCTTGCGGAGAGCTTGTTTCCATCAGCCATAAATACCAGCTTTTTCAAAGAGGGATAAGAAATATGCAACAAAGAATTACATGATACGGGTAGTGAGAGGGTTTCTATTGACTGCAAAGTTTGTGTTTAAAAACTTTCCTCTTAAGGTTTCTGTTGTGCTTCCACGGATGTGACTATTGTTTACTGATAAGAGAATGCTAAAGGAAACCTGATGACCCTTGAAACTTGTGGAAAACTTAGATGCTGTGTTGTTTGTAAGGAGTCTGTTCAGCTAAAAATATGGTGGGAATCTGAGGCAGAATCACTAATGCTCTGGTACGCTAAGAATTTTAATTTTTGGTGAAATGGGAAGAATGGCTTAAAATCTCACTTCCTCCTTGGGTCTGAAACCTGGAAATGTATACTAGTGAACATATACCCTCTTGTGGACCTCCTGCTTAACCTGCCTGAATATACATAAGACAGCTCTCCAGGCTTTATTTAATGTTGCACTATGTAGTGGAGTATGGGACTTAGGACATTCAGGGGATGAACATTTAAGGTTTCCACAAGATTTATTATGGGATGAGTAGAGAAATGGCCAAGGACAGATAAGAGAAGCAATCAAGTTTGTTTGGGGAAGAATAAGTATTGGCAAAGAAAAGAGGGGTAGTGTCTGAAAGGCCAGTTGGCTTTAAACAGGTTGCAGATCATAGAATGGTTTGGGTTGTAAGGGACCTTAAAGACCATCTAATTCCAACTCTCCTGCCATAGGCAGAGACACTTTCCTCTAGACCAGGTTTCTCAGTGCCTTGTCCAGCCTGTCCTGTGTGCTTGTCTTGCCCAGTCCTGCCCCTCAATAATACATGTCCTATACTGATGTACCTGGTGCATTAGCTTCTAATTAAATTCTGTTTCAGACTCTTCACCTGTGTGACTAGGTCTCTGTGCATCGTGCATAGAAATAGAAAAGCCAGACACTGGAGTGAGTACAAGTTGCAGATACCTGTATAGACATACATGTGTGTCTCTGGAGAGACTGTCACATGTGTGTTGTGTGGGCTGCAAACATCATGCCAGAACCAGTAACCCCAGTACAAAAGCAGCCATAATTTTGGGATGGGTACTGAAGATGTCCACCCCAGGAAAACTCTGAAGAGGAGTTACTTATATGGAGTGCTGGGCTTTCATTTCCTGTCATACAGTTGGGCTGTTGAGACCTTAATGTCATGCACTACTCTAATGTCAATCTTACATGTCCTGTCTACCAAGTTAGCTCAAACAGAGGACATTGTTGTGTATCTCCAGGAATGCTGACTTTGTGGGTACCGTTGATGAAGTTCCTAAAGTTTGTATTGGGCAACACAAAAGTATTTTGAAATCTTAAGTACAAATGAGGTTTAATCATATACAAAGGAATTGGTGGAGTAGAAGGTAGTGTAAAAATCTAATAGACCACTAATAGGTGGAAATTTTTGTGGTTGAGGTCTAGCTTGAGGATAAGAGAGAAGAAAGAACCATGAGAAATTTCAGTTTTTCTAGTGACCTCCAAAGAGTACCATTGATGTTTTGTTAGAAAGGCCTAAATTTAAAAACTGTTTTGTTTTATTCTTCCCTTAATTTGAAAGGAAGTCAGAACTATAAAGTCACAAATTATTTCTTCTTTTCTCAGGGTGCAAAGGTATGTGGCAGAAAAATCCCATGAAAGCATTCTAAGTAGACTAAAGATTAAGATAAAACCCCACTTGTCTGTCATAAATATTTTCTCCATGCCCTGGGGCCCTAGAAAATGCATTTTGAAAGATTCAGGACTATCAGTATGTGTTGATCAGTTGTTGGTATTTACAGCAGCCTCCCACAGGATCTTCAGGTGGGGTTTTCCACTTTCTGTATTTTTTTTTTCTGTCCTCCAGACATCATTTTCAGATCAAACAGCAGAAAATGCTGGAGAAGTTCTGCAAGATGAGGTTGGTTAGGTCAGCCCACAGGAAATGTGAGTTGTTAGTTGGCACAAACTTCAGGTGCCCATCAATCAAACTGCCCATTTATATTTGATTTTGGATATTTAAGCAGTATCTTAAGAGGCCTCTGGTCACTAGTATGTGTGTACAGCACAGTGGCTTTAAGGTTTTGAGATGGGTGCTTCATCTGATTGTGGGCCACTGCAAAAAAAGTAAGGTGTTTCTTTATTTCTTCTTTTGTAGTCAGTCCAGCTATTTTAAGGAGTTTATTTTAAAGATCGTTTTGATTATTACAATCTGAGGATTTTTATGTAGGGGGGAAAAACTTGGCCCTGAGATGTAATTATTTAATACACATTTTTTTTGGAACCCAAAGATGTATACATCACAATTTTACAACAAAAATACTTTGTAGTTACAGTAGATAAAAATAACACAGGGGTGTAAGGCTCTAAAAATACCGTCAGTTGAAGCCTTTGATATCCTTATTACAAAGATACATAATTGCACATACTTTAGCTTTCCCCTCCTGATGCAAATCAGCAGTTCTGATTTCTAAGAAGTTTCCCTCGTGTTGTTGGTAGAGCAAGACAGACTTCTGAGATGTTTTGATTTTTACCCTAGAAGCTGGTTTATTTTTCTTCCAGAGTTTCACAATCACTGCTGCTAATGTGAGCTCAGAGGGGGCTGTAGGAAGGGAGATGGATTGCATGGCAAGGCAGCCTTATTCCTTGCCCTTTCCTCAATTGTTCCAACTTTGCAGTCTGTAAAGCAGCATCTTGTGTGAATTGATAGACTGAGTTGGTTTGTCTTGTCTTTTCTGGGCTTTTCCTATCAGCCAACCGTGTGAAGATCCTTATTCTGCTTTGTACAGTAGACAGTAGATCTGAGCCATTAGCAGTTCCTTGTTTTGGCAGCTTTACCTTGTTAGCTTTTGATGATTTCTTCTTTAAATTGTCATTTAAAAAAGTAAGAACTCCAGAAGTACTCCCTGACCTATTATTTTAGATTAAAGTTGCAGATTTGAAAGTTGAAAGAAAAGCAAGCATAGCTCTTCTCTATGAGCTCCTCTATTGTGCTTCGAGATCCAGTCCCACCCCCCTCTTCCCCCCCCCCGTTGGTTCACTCATGAGAATAAAGGTTGAAAAGCTGGTTTAAGAAATGGCCTTCTGGAAGTGGAAACTGTTTTCCCCCTTGGCTCTGCATTTTTAGTGCTGTTTTGCTCCAGAATGACCTTGAAGATAGGCCTGTTTCTACTGCCTCCGTTATCGTATTTGTGTAAACTTTTGCTGAAAGGCTGAAGGAATGGGCCAGAACATGTATAGGCAATTTGAAATTACTTCTACAATCTTTCTTAGATTTTTTTTTTTTGTGAATCTGATAAGCAAGGGGGTTTTAATAACAAAATCAGTGGGATAATTTATGCTTGCTACAATAAACCTTGAATTTCAACCATTGGGTTGAAACTAGCATAGATGCTTGTGTAGATTTAGTATTAATCTTACTGTACTTTCTGAAAGTACAACTAGTGTTTTGCATTGTGTGACAGAACTCACCAAAGAACTGTGTAAAGACATATTGATGTGGGGAGGGAGAAAAAACGATAGCAACTGACATTTTCAGGAAGGACTGGAGCAGGGGTCCGAGCTGTCCCTCTTTTGGTGGTGGCTTTTTTTTTTTTTTTTTTTTTATGC
>VZTY01006491.1:140129-230855 GCA_013400935.1 Turnix velox | reverse complement strand
GCTGTCCCCTTTTTTGGTGTTGTTTTTTTTTTTTTTTTTTTTTTTTTATGCTAGGGCTGTCAGAATAAGCTTTGCAGCTATGGCAAAAGGTGGTGGGTTAGCTGGGGAGGCTGACTACACTTGCTGTTGCTCCACAATCTCCTATCTAGGCAGAGCTGCCGCCAGGCTGCATGGAGCCTGGCCAATCTTCACCTCCTTTTCGGGATTACTCCACATCCATCTGAGAGTATTTACGGTGGGTGATGAATCAATGAGATTTCAGCACCAGGCTGTGCTTGACAGATCAATTAATCAATTTAACACCTTCCCTGGTTGTGAGTGTAGCTTTGCTGAAGTGAGAAAAGCAGCTTCTGAAGATGGTTAGATACTACAAAACTGGAGGAGAGGGAGTCCATTGACTCTTCTTGTCTAGTTTTTTTTCCCTTTACAAATGTTTCCTATTCAAATGCATGAATAGCTAATGTACGTTTTGTTGTCCTGCATGCCACACCATCCCTGTATTTCACTTGCCTTTGCTGTGCTGCCTCTTGTGCATATTTTGCACTGCTGAAGAGATGAGGACAAAGAAAAAGACTTGGAACTGAGTGCTAATGCCTCTGATTCATTTGTTTCTACTTTATTGACTGAGAAAGGCTAGATAAGAGAAGTTTGAAGTGAAGGTTCTTTAAATTGTCAAGATCAGTAGAAACCCTCGTTTAAATTAGGGTTGTGAAATACATACTGTTGAAATTTCTAGAATTCTTTTTATTTGCTTTAGCCTGTAGATATTCTGAAATGTATACTCAGTGGTTCCTACCGGAAGACACCCTTTAAAATATGCTAAAGAGATTGATAAGAAAATGAAGAATCGAATGAACTCCACAGAATTTCTAAGAACTGCTGTGAATTTGCATTTGAAGAAAATCTACTCCTTCAGTAGTTACTAACTGATGCGTTTCTTCAGCAGGACTCTTAACTGTGCAACTAGTCCCATTTAATTTTATCGGGTAGTATGTTTTACATTCAGGATTATGCAATACACTTTTACAAACGAATAAAATCTGACAAATCTAGAACTCCAATTTGTGAATGAAACCCTCTTTTAAGGGGTTTTGGGTATTAGCAGTGGATCTCTCTTGGAGAATGTTCAGCATCTTAGAAATCATGCTTTTTTCTTTTTTTTTTTTTTTAATTAGAAAATGTGAGCTTGCTACCAAAATTGACATTTAGAAGTAAAGATGAAACCCTATTGGAATTGATCTTTATTTAAGTGGATTTAAAGTATCTGACAACGTTATCTAGAACAAGATTACAATGCTTAAATGTTAACTACAAATAAATACTAAAGGAAATGCAAATATTAGAGTGAAATGGATGTGCACTCTTTACATGGTGATCACACAAGAGGCAGCTTAGTTCCTTGCATATTTGATAATATTGTCATAGGGGCAATAATATTGTCTAATGGGAGAAATTATTTTTCAAAGTACAGGGCAGGTTTCCTGTGAGATGGAGGCTGCTGTTTGCAAGCAATGAGAGAAAGCTGTATGTGGCTGTGCGGGAAACTTCAGCTGAATTGTGGGATGGATAAAGGACAATAGTTTTTTCTATAGTGGTGAGTGGCAATATAGAGTTGGTTTAAAGATTTGTTATTGCTTACTGCCACAGCTTATAGAGGTCATAGTCATATCCAAGTTTAGGTATCCCCGGTAGGCTGAAAAACCTGCTCTAATGATAGGAAAAGCAGGTAAGAAGGGGCTTCTTAGTGGTCGAGTACTAGGGAGAAGTAAGGATGTTTGCTCCAAAAATTAAAATCCCTTCTGTATATATATTGCATAGTATCTAATGCTGTTTGAGCTGCCCATTTTTTCTGTCCTTAAGGGTGGGGAAATACATGCTGCCCACTCTGCAGCATTACCTATATGATCACTGCGTTTCCCAGAATGAGCAGCAAATAATACTTTAAGTGTTTCAGGATAAGATCCAAAGTCTTCCTTGCACTTTTTAGTGTCACTGTAGCATTGCTGAATTTGAAATGAAATTACTTGAATGCTCAGCCCTGATCTTCAGGCTGGTAGAATTTTCTGTAAAAATTGCCCTTTGGGCTGAAATGCATAATTTTTGTTTTCAGGCCAAAGGGAAAATACTTTCGGGACTCTTGATTAAAATTCCATGCAGCTGACTGAGTTATTGAGCATTGATGGCAATACAGAACTTCTAGTAAAGTGGTTATTGCTCCCCCTTCCTTTATTTTTCTGTCCTTAAAAGCACACCTTTTCAGGAATTTATCCCATTTGACACAAATGCCTTTGATTTTAAGGAAAACATTTACTGGAAAAAAATAAAATGAGCATTTGGAACAGAAAATGTGCAACAGGTGGCTTCATGTAAATATTTTTCAAATAAGGTTGCAATGAGTGTCTTGTATTTTTTTTTAGCAAATAGAAGGATCAGCAAATCTGAAGAAAGCATGAAGTCTTTCAATTTTACTTTGTCTAGAGTAAAACATCTAGGAAAAATATGTAGCAGGAGATGCCTTTTTGCTAAGGACAAAAAGCCACCTCTGTAGCACATTGAACAGTTGATTATAACTGGAAAAAAACAAACTTGGACCTACGTATGTTGTTTCCCAGCTTACTATTTAGATTGGAGATTGAAAAATCTCACCAGTACAGATAAGAGTGAAATGAAGAAACATAGTAACAACTAAGTGTTATTAAGCAGACATTCTTTATTGCAATGCTGGGTAGCGTAGGGGATCACTCCAGCTAACATGGGAAACAAGTCAGGGGTCCAGTGTAATTTATTAGGCGAAACTCATGCATATTTATTACATTTCCCATATCTGCTATACATATTCATTAACTATAGAGGGACTTCATTAGATTACCCTTGGTACACATGCTTAGTGGGGCAATGTGATGGTCTTTGGGCCCTCCCTGGTGGTCATGGATAAAGATTGAAGTCCTTCTCCTGTGCCTGAACTTAGCAGAAGGCTTGAAGGACAAAATATCAGAAATTAAGTGCTTTGTCAGCAGCATTAGCTCCATGATTTGCAAGCTATATTGGTTTAGGTTAGTTGCTCAGGCATCTGTTTCCTGTCTCTCTTCTAGAGATCGATTAGGTACTATTTTTTTGTCTTGGGTAATCTTATCACAGCTTAAGGTTTTTTTTTTTTATTCCTTAATTTTGTAAAGACAAAATTCTTAATTGCCTTTATTCAGTCATAAAATCTAATTTCTTAATTTCCTTTAATCAAATTTTGATCAAACTTTTGCATGTCTTCAGAGTTAACCAGTTGCCAGTCTTTTCAGTTCCATTCAGGCTGGAGGAAATGCACCCAATTCTGGCCAGGAAGATCTGTCAGTGATAAAGAACCTGATAATGCCCTTGTGACTGCTGGAATGACAACACTTTTCTTCTGTGTGTGGAGAAAAAAAAAACAAACGTGCATGGCTTTGTACAGCAGGATTGCTGGTAGTTCTGAGGTGCCAAAACCTCTTCTTGAAGTAGCTGTTGTTCATTAATGGGAAAATTTCACTTGAATAGAAATTCAACTTCATCTAAGGCAGCTGCAATTTGTAGTGTTAAGGTAGTGCTTTCATATTAAGAAAGGGAAAAGATACAATGTATAAAGTTTGTTTTAATATGACTGTTAAATAACGAATGAAGTGAAAAATCCATTTCATGATTCCTTTGTAGTACAAGTACTTGCTGTAAGACTTTGTTTATGCTCTCAAGGAGATGCTAGCTACCTCAATGGATCCTTCTTCATGTCTGTGTGGGAAAAGTACCCACATTTTGTGAGTCTGCATCACAGTATAGAAATGACTGAGACCACTAAAGCTTTAAAATTCTTTTCAAGCTCAGGTATTCTCTTTGCAAGTGTTAAATGCAAATTTAGGATCAGGAGCGAGCTAATAAATACTTGAGGCACAACTTCCTATTTATTACAATAAATGATGCAGGGTGAGGTTCAATGCTGCACACTTATGCAAGCAGATTTAATTAGGATTAAACTCAGACAGAGTTTTCATTTACAAGGAAAACTGTTGCCTCAGGTTGTTGAAAACTGGTGATAAGAAATAAGTCCAGGGTGAGCCATAGATACATTAGATATAGATAATAGATATATTGAGGCAATAATAGTAAAAGGTGGAGGGGTTTTAAGACTACTTTAGAACTTGCATCAATAGGAACAAAAACGTTCTGCGCTGTTGATATTAGGAAACATAAGTGACAAATGACTCAAGAATCTAGTCTTTGACATGTCAGTCATGTTTCCTGTCCTATTGTCATATTGATCTAAACTAATATTATGTTTTAGACTGCATAGAAGCAAAACTGACAAGTTATTGAAATATTTAATAGCTATGGTTTGCATTTACATTAAGTGTGAGTGAAAATAGTTTGCAAAACTAAGGTGACTTCAGGGAAAAGAGCTAGTGTAAGGCTAAAAGAAAGAACTACTCCAAAACCAACATGATGTAGTCTCCTCAACATGTGGAAAAAGCTTTGCATGAAGAAGAAAGAACTAATTTCATGGTCTGGCAAGTTTGTTCCTTGGCAGCCTGCCCATCTGTCGACTTTTGCTTTGGTGTCTTTTGCTTTGGTGTAAGTGTTGAGACAATTTCTAGGCAAATTCTTGAGCAAGCCAGCAGCATACAAAAAAGTAAGTGCTTGCAAGACATGACTTGACAGAAGAAGTATTAATTGTACTTTGAAAATGCATGATATAGAAAAAGGACTCTCAAGCTACCTATCTTTTATGACAGTGTTTTATGGTGAAAACTAGCATGAAAGGTAGTTGTCTTTTTCCTTCTGCCCCTCAGTTTATTCTGGTTGAAAGAAATCAGTGTTATCAGAACGAGATGGAGAAAACCAGTGGTGGAAGAGTAGTAAAGCTTAAGTTTAGTAAGTGAGCAAGCTTTTGTATGTTTGTGGTGAGATGCATTTGTGATACTGCATCTCTTAATTTGCAGTGTTATACTTTCCAATACATTTCTGAGCACCAAATGTTTCTGATCTAGCCCAAGGCAGGCCTCAGGAAGATGCCTGTTGCTGCTGTACCCTGTCTCCTTTAAGGCTCTCATCATTGCTGAATGCCCATAAGCAACAGCAGAAAATCTTGGGCAGAAGAGGCCATTTGATACTTGGACAGAGGAAGGCTCAGGGTTTCGTCTCCTGAGGCTTTTTTGTGCTCTATCAGCTTGGGAGGTTTTTGTCGTGTTCACCATTGTAATGGATTTTTCTTCTGGTTATTTAAAAGTGTGATTTGCAAAGGCTTTACGCAATCAGAGCTGTAAAGTAATCAGGAGATTGTTCTGAAACAATTGTTCATGAACATTCATCAATGTAATCTGTTGCTGGACATTCAGCAAAGTTGACAGATAACCTGAGCTCATCCAAGAGCCTGATGTGTGGGAGTAGAATTCTCTTCCATGACCAGGCAGCAGTACAACAGGAAACCATTTTTTCTTTACCTTACCATGCAATGGAAACTGCACCTTGTAAAGAAAGCAAAGCTTTTTCTCAATTGTGTTAACAAAACTGTCATGAATTTAAGAAATTCTTCTACTCCAGTTGGTGCTGCTGAGATCTGAGGAGCCACACTGTTGGAGAGATGTGAACTGCCAAGAGTTAAGGAAGGGGTTTAGAAATTCAGCTATGGAGATATTGAAAGTGTTTACTTAGCCTGAAATGGAGAAAAGAGTGTGTGACAACAGCCTTTTAGGTTATCTAAAGATGTAAGCAAGATCATGAATGCAGCAGGAGGACTAAATGTTTGTAACTTCTGAAGTGGTAAAGCACCAGACTAACTTAGCAATGATGCTGAGGTGTATTCCTCATGGGAAGCTCTTGAAAACAGAGTTAGTATGTTCTTAAAGTTTATTTTGTTCATCCACTTTTCAACATATTGTCCTCAGCTAGTATTTCTGGTACTGGCATAGTAGTTTTTCCCTGCTCTGTGGCCTGAAATAGAGAACAGGTTTAGAATAAGTTCTAGGAGAACTGGTCTATTGTGGTAGTGAGGTTTCATTTTAATCTTAAGTAGTTGAAACACTCCAAATGAAAATTTGCAGAAGTACTGCTAATAAAACCGTACTCCTTAGCTCCTGTTGTGTTTGCAGAAATTCTCTGCTCCTTAGTGCTATAGTAAAGTGCGTGATGAGTTTTCAAAGTGATTTCAAGCTAGTGACTTACTACCTAAGCCCACTGTGTAAGATACAGTGATGCTTTCAGCTTTTCAAATGGGTCAGTGGCTGCTGCTATTGCACACTTTTAGTCAGCATCTCCAGAAAATGGATTATAAAGAATGTTAGGTGTTATCCTACAGATTTCTTTCTGACTCTAAGGACAGGAAATTAGTGCCTTAATTCCTGCAGTTAGAAGTTAATGATTATGGCTCATTTACATGAAGGAAATCAGTCTGCATTTTCATTGTGATTACAGGATAGGATTCTGATGAAAGTGCATAGAAATGGTTAAGCTAGGGATGTTCACTGGTGAAGTAAAATAAGGATAAAGCTATTAAGCAGGCAAGGAATCTGAATCCAAGGCCAGTAGTTCCAGGAAACTGATTTAGCCCTAAACTTGAATCAAGACAGAGCAACTAAAACAAATCAGTGCTGTTAAACTGTCTGAGGATTTTGTAAAGAATGTGACCTCAACTTTTGCAGTGTAATAATATCATATTTTATACATTGTAATATTCTGTGGCATTTTGTTACATTTTCTCCTTAGCCCTTAGTCCTGAAGTGCATCTGACTATTCTGGACAACTGTCACTGTGTCTTGTGTAAATGTTTTCAGTAAATGAAGAATCTGTTGCTCGTGAGCGAACTTCAACATTTCCTGCTTGTTATGAACACTGCCATACATTCTTAAAAGCACTAATTTGCAAATGAGATTAGACCCCTTCAAATATTTCTGTGTTCTGAAAAATGACACAAAAAGCTCATTGTTAACTGTACACATCAGCTTTATATGCTTTTTAAGTCACATCTACTTTGTTCACTTGTGAATTAATGCATTATTACCCTCAGCACAAAAGATCAAGCTGTTGCTTTGCTGAATGCCTCAGAATTTCTTACTGCTAATGGAGAGTTTTCATTGTATATGCTGATGAACAATCCAGAAAACATTATTACTTTCTGGACTCAGCTCTTGGCTTGCTTCAGATGGTTTTTTGGTCATTTCCCATCAGTTTTTTGTCTTCTGATTTCTGGGAGGAGGGGAGAAACAAAGCAATCTAAATATCACTGCATTGATTCAGTTTTCTAGGGATAGCAGATTAATGAATCTAGATTCAGAGAGATGCTGTTTTTGAGTTTTGCCATCCTTGTTGTGCAGATTGGGATACCCCAAATTATTACCATCTCTGTTAAAAATATTGAAAATACTTGCTGTCACAGTGAAGCCTATGTAACCCAGAATTCATGTATCCTTTGGTCTGTGCAACTGTGTTTGTGAAATAAATTAACCAGCTATGATTTTGCTAGGAAGATTGTTGCTCTGAAGAGCATCTCTTTTTCTCCACATGCCTGTATAAAGTGACTATGTTTTCACCCTGTCTGCCAGTTTCATTGTGAGGAAACTGAAATGTCTTAAAGAATGAAAATACCATTTACTAAAAGCTCAATTTAATAAAGATGTGATATCCTCTTGTAATGCTTTATATCCATTATGACCACTTGGATTTTATTGCAGGATAAGATGACAGTCATCTATTTACCTGTAAATGTCTCTTTTGAATGACTGATTCTGTGGCTGCTTGTCTTCATCGTACCCACTTCTTCCTAAGAGAGATAAATACATATTTTGCCCAATGATTTTATTTTTGTCTTTTTTTTGCTTTTTTTTTTGTGGGGTGATTTTGGAATTTTTGTCAGAGAAGCACCTAAGAACACTTGAACTCATAATTCTGGTTATTCAGCTTCTAAGAAAAAAGTGAAGAGGAATAATGTTCTTTAATTATGTAACCAATTTCTTTGAGATTTGCCCTTTTTCTATTTTGTTTGTTGCAGATACTTACTGTTTCTTAATAAAACAATTCCTACACTAATCTCAGACTATGCTGAAATCAGTGATTGTGTGCCTCTGCAGGTTGCCTTGAAATTTGATTGCATTAAAGAGAGGATCAGAGGAGGATGTAATAGGCAAGGATCTGAAGAGATTAAAGAACTTGCTGGATGAAGTTAGCAGCTTCTTTATCTGGATCCTGAGGCAAAGATCCTGTGCAGCTCAACTAAATTGAAATGTCCTTTCTTATCTCTGTGGGATACAGAAACCCTCAGGTTACCATATCATTATTAATTTCATTATAAAACAGCCAATTTATTAATAGTTGTTGAGATGCTTGATAATGAGAAGACAAAATGGCTGAGTCCAGGTTGAATGGTATGGTGACTTGAGCTTGGGATTTTGGAATGAAGCTTGGCCTGCACAGCACTTGCTGTCAGCACTTTCCTTTAGAGCTTTGCTCTTTGTTTGGCACTTGTTCCTCGAGTGAAGGTTATGGTAGGCAAATTATGTCACTGTAACAAATGATCCTGGAAAAAGTTGGCAGAGCTACTGTGAGTGAAGGTAATGAATGACCTGTGGAGTAATGGATAGGACTTGAAGATTGGCTGATACACATCTGCATGAGCAATAATGAATGCTAAATACAGAAGATTCTATGCCACTGGAGAATAATTTAAAAGACCACTATTGAGCTTTCTTGTCCAGTTGGAAAACAGGAAATTCCAGTAGGAAATTTCTGCTTTGCCTTCAACTTTAGGTCTGGAGCAATACTGCAAATAATGCATGAGGTGAGAATACTGTGCAGAAAGTAATTCACTGAAGTGCCCAACGGTGTGTTTTCAGCATTCTTGTCTGTATCAGATTAAGTACAATAATAACAAGGCAGCTGAGCTAGTTTAGATTTAACTAAAATGAAGTCAGAATTAAAAAAATAAGAAGTTTTGTTTTACTCTTGAGTGTAGCAAAACTGGAAACATACTGTGGCGTGCAAGGGTTGTGATTTAGCTATATTTTTGATAGCCAAAGTGAAGGTTTAGAAAGCACTAAAACATTTTTTTCAGGCTTTCCTAAGATAATGCAATTACTGGGCAGGTGGACACTTTAAAGGAATATTGAATTTTACCTGCTGAAATGGACAGCAAAGAAAAAGTATTAATATTACAATCTTTTATGGTGTCAAAATTCATACAGTTTTGCTTGAGGAAAGCTGTACAAATATGGCTGGATTTTTTAATATTGAAATTCCTTATAACAGAAGAAAAACATTAAAAAGCCTTTTCAGAAATGTGATTTTAATGCCTCACTTTTGCAATAATAGCAATTCTTGAAGCACTGTACAGCCTTGATATAGGTCATATTAAGCTCTGATTTCAGACCATCATGTTTAATCTCTAAATGCAGGACTTTTTTCCAAAACAGGTTCTCTTTTTCAGTTTCTTCTGAGTGGCAATGGAATACCTGGTTTGTACTGTGCCCATGCAAGAAATAAAAGCTTTTTGGTTTGGGAAGATAGGTGGGAAACTAACTGATGACATTACTGAATGGTACATAACTTTTCTGTCATATACAGAGTCCTTTAAATCTTGTCAATAGTCTTCAAGTTAAAATAGAACTTCATTCATTTTAGAAAAGACTAAGAATTTCTGATCTGGTACCACTAATCTTGAAACACTTCTATTTTGTTACTCCACTGCACAAGAGCAACACCATTTGAATGTTTGGTAAAGCTTTTGTGTGAAGGTTAATAAGTGGTGAGGAAAACATCACCTAGACTTTACCCAGGCTCCATAAAACCCAGAGCAAAGGTCTAAAATGGAAACCTTAAAACTTATGAGCCCAGAGTTCTTTGTTCACGGTGGTGACGTTATTACCTCAGAGAACTTGGGTGAAATGTGCTTTTCCCCACAGTTCCTCCTCACTTCTGGCAGTGGGCCCATTGTCCCTCTTCGTTTTGATCAATTCATGATGTGAAGGGAAGGTTTAGTAACTGGAGTAGTTTGTGTTCTTCATCAGAAAAGCATCCAAAGGTGGAGCAAAATGACAGGGTTGGGTTGGTCAAGGGCTAGGAGCTTCCTGTGGGCTGGAGTAGCACCGCACCAGCCAGGAACAGAGGGACATTGGGACAGTGTCAGCATCTACCTGGGGATGGGTTGAGATCAGCTTGGGACTTGAGCCCAGGTTGGCTGGCTGTGTGGGGAGCAATGTCACTTGGGCAGGGGTTGATGATCCTGAGAGAGGGTCATGGGCAAGTTGGAGAGAGCCCTAGAAGAATGAAACTGGGTCCTGGCCTGTGGGAAAGGACAGATAGGGCTGTAGCATCTCAGGGCTGTGATGACTGATATACCTCACTGGTATCAGTGAGGTATGATAATCTTTTCACAGAATAAGTTTGTTTTCATTTTATCATTCTGCATCTCTGACTCTCAACTAGAAAGTTCTCATGAAGTCCTGTACTTCGAGAGGCCTGTGTTACATACATATCTTTATTTTGCTTGTTTCATGGTGTGGCTGATAATTGTTTCTTCTCTTAGGTCTGTTCCCTGCCATTTTGAACCTGGCCAGCAATGCCCACATCTCCACCAATGCCACCTGCGGGGAAAAGGGACCTGAGATGTTCTGCAAACTGGTAGAGCATGTTCCAGGACGGCCCCTGCGCAACGCCCAGTGCCGTGTCTGTGACCGCCATAGTGCCAATCCCAAAGGCAAGTTTCATTTGAGTTTTTTTCTTTTGGTTTCATAAGTTTGAGTTGGTCTTCTTGACTCTTCTGCTCAAGTACAGGGTGTATTGTGGTCAAATACTTCCCACTTTTAGTTTCTCTGCTCCAAATTGAAGCTACCTCTGGTGACAGATCTAAGCTTTTGCTTCTTTATGATAGAAATTCTATGCAAAATAAATGAGCTGGTCCAGAGAAAATGCAGTAAGTTTGATTTTCAAGTCATGTTTTTTGCTTTGAAACAGAGCAGCACCCAATTTCCAGTGCAATCGATGGTACCAATAACTGGTGGCAAAGTCCCAGCATTCAGAATGGAAGGCAATACCACTGGGTCACCATCACCTTGGATTTAAGACAGGTGAGTAACACTTAGGCAAACATCACTTATTGTATGTAAGATATAAGCCAATGCAGTTGATTACAGTTCTTCCGTGTTTAGATAGTAGGATAGCAGTTAACCATTCTGTAGTGCATAGTTAAGTAAGGATAGTTAAAGATAATATGGACTGATTTTAAACAGGTATGCTTTGCAATTATTGTTCTACAGTATCTGGGAAATTTTCTTCCTGTTGGACTGGAATGGAAGTGACTATGTTTGTAAGCATATGGTTGTTGTAATTCATGTCACTGTAACAATTGTATGTATGTAGAGGAAAGTGTTGACACAAGCATTTCTTAGGTCTTGGTAGATTTCCTCTGCCTGACTCTGCTGTATTTTCTCCAGACAGTGTTTTCCTCTACCTTTGATTTCATGCTAGTTGCTTGAATTCTGGGTTATCAATGACTTAATTTCAAGCAGTAAACATTTTTTTCAGGGTGTTGTCCTAAGCACAGATTTCATATGCAAGGATGCATCTGTTTTAGAACTATCAGCCTATCACCTGATCATTGTTCAATTTCTTGATAAAATAATAAGTGATTTAGGGAAGGGTGTAGAAGAAGCATTTGGCATTTACTGTAAGAAAACAGAGCACAACGTGCTTCCAAGTATGAATTCTTGATCTGTAGGTACTGTTAGTCAGATACTGAGTTTTAGAGGAGAGAAAGGTAAGTGACTGGAGGGGTTTTCTGTTTGCACCTGTTACCCAAGATATCGATCTGATATACATCAACTAACTCAAACCCTTCTATTTAAATTTCTCAGTATTTTTCTATATTTACATTCTATATTTAAACCCTATTAATGTAACATAATTGTTGTATCGAAGTGCAAAATATCAAAAGCTCATTTGCAGGATCTCCAGAACCCTGGAAACAGATTTTCCACAGTTTCAGGGATAGAATACAAAATGTGTGTGCAATGGAGCACAGCTAATGTTGCTAAAATAAAAAATTGAATGGCACTTCTCCTCCAGTCACCATCTTGTTGGAGCACTGGGAAGAAATGTACTATATTATATCTTCTATGAACTTCTGTTGTCAGTTGTTCTGAAGAGTTACGGGTTGTATCTATAAAAGAGAGTCTTTGACCACAGAGAAGCTGTAACTCTCGGTGCAGAAACTGGTTTTGGCACTGCATGGCAAAACTTGGAGGAATTAATTGGGCTTTTCCAGAAGGTTGCTAAACTATACTGAGCATTTCCTAATTAATTCATTAGTTTGTCTGTTAGGCCTGGAAGAATCAGAAGTCTTCTACCCTATTGCAAGAAAAGGCAAAATAATTTCTGAAGAAAATGTATTTTTCTTGACATATTCTTGTTTTGCTTTGAACAGATCTATGCATTGCCTAAGTTTTTAAAAAAATCATACCTCATCAATCCATTATTAATATATGGAGATGCTTCCTAAGAAGCTTTATTACTAAAAAATGCATACTTGAGGTGTACAGTTAGTAATAAGCCTTTGCAAGATCTGTAGGCCCTGCTTGAAAGTTATTTTAAAGATAAAAAAGTTTTAATTTCAGTGTTGTAATGTGAATCATAGATTAAACAAGTTCCTAATTTTTTTTTAATTAATAAAGCAATACTGTTTGGAAAATAATCACAAGGTATCTTTTGTCAGTGACAGAAGATTTAGATAGAACTTAATTTTGTATGAAGAGTTGCCTTTGTGTTTGTAAATGGACAAGCGGAAAGGAAAAATAAAGGAGGAGGGAATGCCTTAGAGTTTAGCCTCTTAAAACATTTTTTCTTTGTCAACAGACCAGCTGAGCTGCCTTCAGATGTTTTATTCTCCAGCCTTAGTGCTGTTGATGTTTCACTAAATTCATATCTTTCTTCTCCTGACCCATGCTCAGTTTCACTAATTCAACTTGAAAAGTTTCCCCCTAGGGGCCTTTCTACAGTGTTTTCCTCAGAGTCTGAGTGCGAGAAGGCATCTAGAACTATGCAAACTGAATGTAAACTACTACTCTGTGAGAAAGGACTTGGTTAATAGAGATTGGTTGAAGGCAATGAGTTATTAGAGCCGACGTGGTGTGCTTACTTCAAGCTAGACAGCATCAGTAAAGAAAACACAAAAGAAAAGCTTGGGAGGGATCTCACTGATTATAGGAGCTGTTTACTTCCTGAATTTGGTTGAGACTGAGTTAAAATACTCTTCTAGGACCTTCGAAAGTACTTCTGTAAGTCAGCACCTGAAACAGTGTGTTGCAGTGTATGCTTAGCATTGATACTTTTTACATTTCAAGCTTTGTGTCTTAAATCTGCCACATACTAATGTCTTTTAACTTTCCTTACCAGAACATGGAATATAATCACACCCTTTTGTGATGTGAAAAATGGCCACCTCGTCATTATTTATTGAATGGATTTTGAATATTTTTTGAGTAATTACTGGGAGTTCTAGCAGTAGGAGAAAGGGTTGTTTCCTGGGAATGTTACTGATGTACAGTCAGGTTGGTGAATGCTGGAATGTAGCCTTCACTGGAAAACATGAGTAAGATTCCCTTAGTGGATAAAAACTGGCTTCAATAGGTGATGTTCTGGCCACAGCCTACATTTGTCTGTATTCATCTCCTGGCTCAAAGTTGAAAAGAGTAGGAAATATTCTTTGAACTAATATTCTACCTTGCATTTAGTTTATTTATTTTGAAAACATCTGGACTGCAGAGCATTTTGATGGAATTCTCTTAAGAAAAGAGGGGTGGCTAATAAAATCTGTGTGGAAATTGCTGCTTTATTCAGAATCAGTACTATTTTTAACAAATGATAAGTATTTTCTAAGTGTAGCCAGTGGGTATGTCATGTATTTTTAGCTCACATGGATTGTAGCAACCAGGTACATGTAAATGTATGCTGGTGTGCTTTTCAGTCTCTCCAGGACCCAGTGATAGGGTAGTCTTTCCCTTTCACCCATCACCCTCTCCATCCCCATTCCAGCTGCCTTCTATTGAATGCATGGCAAAGATCCAAAAATTGGGGAAAGAGTCATTTAGCAATGAGGTGTGCTATTGATGTACAGGATAACAAGATTTGATTTATGACCTTATGCTTCTAGCAATTCTACAGAAATGAAATATGTGGCAACAGTTCTAGTCAAAAATATCTTTTTTTTGCCTGAGTTTGATTCCTTTGGACAGTTAGTTTGTGAAATTATAGTGAATTAAAGGAAACACTACTATCACAAATGTCAGGGGTTGTTTTGGCCAGCCAGAAAGTATTTCTCTGTCACACACGTGGATGAATATTTTCTTCAATGTTATTACCAGGCTTCAGACTTTTGAAGGTACTAGGCATAGAAGAAAGGCACCAGTTTGTATATCACTGAGTCCTTGAACTGTAAAGCAAGACCAGCTGTTCTTGGAAGAGCCATAATATGAAGTTGAAGAAAACAGCTCTGCTTCTGATTAAGTTGTAGCTCATAAATATTTCATGAGTACTGGATTACCACTCAGACTGATGTTAGAGGAACTTCTACTTTCTGCTAATAGAAAGTAAAAAAGAATGCAAATATTTTAATGTGATTTGTGCAGAGCTTTTATTTTGAAATCAGTTGTCAAGAAGAGATTTCTTTAAAGGTAAATCCTTTGTTGATGGTAAAAGGTATTATCTTGTTGATCTCAGTAAACTAATCCCAATTTATTTTAGGTGGCACACTTTTTTAAAAGACTTCCATGACTTTTTGAAAGTGATGATATAAGATTCAGGGTGCTTATCTGTACATTCTTACAGTACACTGCTTGGGTAAAATCAACTTCTATTCTAAAGCAATGGTTGCACATCATGAATCACAATATTTAGGAAAAAATATTCTGGAAAAGAGAAGTTCTACTGGATTTAATTTATATCCTACTTTTAACAACACAGGCTGTTTAGTGCAAAATGTCACAAGCAATGTTGGGCTTTAGAGTCTCTAATAGGATCCCCGAGCTCCCTTTATCCCTTGAGAAGATGTTTCTCTAAACAGTATAGTTTTGTAGTCACAGTATCCCTTCATGTAGTCTTCTACTCTTTGAGAGTTTGTACAGATAAATTTTAAACTTGGACATTAAAATGAAATCTGAGGAACAGGCTTTTCTGGTAACCAGGTTTATATGTGTTAACAACACAGCAGTTTCAAATGAAATGTACACTGCAGTTAATTGTAATTAACAGTTTCACCACAGGACTTACACTATTTTGAAAACATACTTAGCTACTTTTTGGATTCCCTTTTTGCCTTCATATAGAAGGAAAGATTTATCTGAATTTATGAAGCTAGAAGAAAGGAGTTTGGCAAGAGCCTTAGATTCCTCCAGGCTTGTTTATTTTGCAGTCTTCTGCATTATACACTTTATGTTATGCCAGTGTGATATCAGTAAGGTATGCAACAGGACACTGGAAGTGATCCCAACGTTCTACAGTTTTCAGTTTTTTTCAAGGTCAGATGGAGTTTGGACTGGAATTAGAGTGTAGGTCTGAAATATCAGTTGGTAACACTGTTCTTAATCAGTTAAACATTTCTGAAATACAGGGAAAAATTGTATTGAGACTCATCTTTCCATTTACCTTTACACTTTTAGAGCCTGAGGCTTAAATACTCTTTGAGATGACAAGACCAAATTGTCCTTTATCGTTGTCTCCATTTATGTAAATTTAAAAGTATAACTGTGAGTCTTTATCCCAAAATACGGCCAGGAAAACTGTGCTTTCCAGAGCACACATCTGTGTTTTGTAGAGCACTGACTATGCTCTTGCAAATGAGGACTTTTGGCTAGTATCTGCTGGGGTGGCCACTGTTGGCCAAGTTTAGTCTTGAGCAAAAAGATAGGCAAACATGCCCATTAAATGGCAAGAAAGGTTCATTTCTAAATCTGTTTCAGTAATAATGACCTACTTGTTGCTGGATCTGCATTCAGGGAAACAAGATCATTAGGAAGGCTAAGTAAAATAGTAGTGGCCTGTTATGTAGCATTAGCTGCTACAAAGAAAAGATGCTTCAGTACAACTTCATTTTGCTGGTCTTTACAGTCAGGATTGAAATGCCTGTAAAATGGCACTTTTAATCTTTGGCTGCTTGGGAAATGCTAACTAGCTTTGACTTGTCCTTTTTACCCTTGTAGCTCAATAGCTCAATAAGGAAATGAGTTATGAGTTCTGAGGAAGCTGTACAGTCAAAATAAAGTGTACAAATAGTTTGCTCTTGCCACACACTTCAAGTTCATTGCATGGCTGATTGGTGCACTCTGAAAGGATGTGGGAAGTGGTAAGAAACTGCCTATGGTTATGTTCAAACCTGAACATAAAGGTCAAAATCATAAAAGAAGTGCTTTGAGGATGTTGGAAGATCAGCTTACATGGGGTACCTAGTTCAGATCCATTTTGGATTGCAGAAGCTGTGGGGTATGAGGTCTATAAAACCCCTTTCTGCTATCATTCCTTAGAACATCGTCTTCTGTAAACAATGAATAAAGCTTAATCCCTTCTTCCAACTTTATTCCCTTGCTTGGAAGTGTAATCA
Organism: Turnix velox; assembly: GCA_013400935.1. NCBI lineage: Eukaryota > Metazoa > Chordata > Aves > Charadriiformes > Turnicidae > Turnix > Turnix velox. The sequence continues at coordinate 214,258 of VZTY01006491.1, read as the reverse complement.
CTAAGACTGTAACTCCTATTTCTAGATTCTTTTAATTTCTTAACTGCAACACTACTTACACAAAATCCTTTCATTTCTATATTTAACCTTTATATCAGGGGCTGACAAATTTTCCTGGTGTTGCTGGTATTCTCAATCCTGTGAAGTATTTTTTTGTACTTATGAGCTATGTTTGTGAACAGAAGTGGGTTGAGAAGTTCTGGGGAAAAGAGTGCAATGGTTTTCTACAGTGTGTGTAATTAAAATTTTATAAAACCATTTGCTGATTTTTGAATGCCTGTTTTGGATTCAAAATGTCAAATATCTTCATTTCAGCTGTTGCAGGCATGCTGGAAAAGTCAGTCCCTAGATACATATCTTGTCTACCAAAAGTGGCCACTTTTTTATGGAAAAGATTTAGTATATTGAATTGTGAGATAAATATTGTGCAGATGGTGTGAAAAATTTTAATTGTATTTTTCCTTCATTCTCCCCTCAATTAGAAACTTGATATTTAAAATATAGCTTACTTACTCCTGTGAATATTTTTATTTTAGAAGCGGTGGCTGCAGTTAGTCATGCTCATTGTTACTAGTTGGAACTGGATTTAAAACTAGCTACATCAGCTGCAGATAATAATGGGTCTTGAAAAATCTCAATGTAATCAAAAGTAGATCTTTTGTTGTTTAGCCAACTGTGTAATAAGTAAGGAAGTAGTTTAGTTGATGACAGCGAGCAGATAGGAAAAATAAATAAATGACAAATAGTAATTTTTGAGAATTTTCTACTGTGACGCTGGAAAAAAATCTGGGGTTTCATTTTTTGTGACCATCTTTTGTGAGCATGAGAGATGACTGACTTCAAAGGAGGTTGGAGGTACAGTTCCTACGCTCAGTCATTAAAACTTCCCTAGTTTTAATACCTCTCTGCAGTTCTCTTATGTGATGGAGAAAATATCCACAAAAGTGACTCTTGTCACATGCCTTCAGAAGGTTAGAGGTACTGAGATAATGATGCTCCAGATTCTGCTTGTGGATGACCCAGTATCAAGCAGGTATATAAGTCAACTAATGATAAATGAATCAATGAAATCCAGGTCGTATATAGGGAATACTCTTGCTTGACTTGAGGTCTGCACAAATTCTTTTCTTTCCCATTGAAAGCTTGTATTATAACTTTTTCAGTTGGAACTTGTCAGGATGTAAGTTTGTTTTTTTTTGTTTTTTAAGAAGGGCTCTTCCCTTCATGGAAGCTGTACTTTAAGTCTTGGTATTTGCTTGACTTTGACCAAATTTTAAGACTGTGCAGGGGATACACAGACCCCAGAGAAGTTTTGCTTCTAAGGCTGTGACTAGGCTGGCTTCTCTTTCTGTTTGCTTCTACTTGCATTGCTGAAATGTCATATAAGTCATTAGATAAAATTCTCAGTTTATGTCAATTTTTGTATTTATTGAAACAACAGGAATTTTTCTGTTTATACATGTTTGATGTCTCAGTGTCTCAAAGAATAGAACTGGAGTTCCTAGAAACAAAATCAGACCAAGAAAATATAGGATTTTAATTTACATTTGATTTTAATTGAAACTGAGATTGTTCGCTTGACTTTTTTTCAAGGTAGTAAATCTAGTAAGTTACAATTTGAAGTACTGCCAAATTTATTTGCTTCTCAGGCTTACAAGATCTTCTGAGAAAAGCTCTGTTCACTTAAAAAATGTCTTGTTTTGAAAGTGGTTTCCTGAATTGCACACACAATGCAATTACTTATTTCTGTGTGTTTATTTCTTTAATTGACAAAATCAGAGTCGGCTGTTAATGTAGTGAGTGCTACTCTTGCTGTGGCTTTTATCTGTATTGAAATAATAAAAAAAATTTGGCCAAATTTGAGCTCAGTATTACTGCACATGTTGACAAGTGTTATGACTATACCAGCCAATGAGATAGTCTTCTCAAGTGAAAACACATATCTCTGAGACAGTGGAATAACATGATACTCTTTTTTTCTATCTAAATATGGCTTGATAAAACAGTGCATGTAAAACATTTTTATAGTTTGGACCTCATGAGCCACTAAAATGGTCCCACAGGGGCAGGACCCTCTGCTGTTCCCCTTCTGACCCTCCAGGGGGGCATATAACAAAATTAGGCAGCATTGGTTGTTACAGCAGTAAGTAATGCAAAACTCTCTCTAGATACTATGGCTTGGTTTTGTCTATAAGTATTAAGTCTTATCATATGGAAGTGGACTATTGCTTGAAAAATATGCTTTTACTTTAAAAGAGCTCAGTTACTTAGAAGACAACTGAAAAGTAAAAATACTGAGCAGAAAATACCAAATTTCTGTTTTTTCCTCAAAACAAGGCATTCCACCCCTTAATCAATACCATTTGCATTGTGGTCAGATCACTGTTAGTTTTATAATGTCAAGTACCATGTCCCTTCCACCTAGACATTATATGATCATATATATATACATACATGTAGATCACTAATTTGTACTTTATTATTAGATGTTTGTTAAGTTGATCTTAACAACTTGCAGTTTACAACTGCAGGATTTCATTTATCATAGCAGTCTCTCAAGGCAGAAGAGACAGTATGCATTTCACTCTGGTTCATACCCATAGGTAGCATGTCTACCTGGACTTGTTTGCCAGACACCTTAAGCAGTACAATGAAGCTAGCTCAATTTTTGCCATCACCATGTTATTCTGAAAAACACCTGTTGTTTGTATTATATAGCTTATAGTCACCTAGTATTATATTTCCATGAGGTATGTGTCACACTTATCCATGCCAAGTATTCCCAGGTCCTTGAGCAGAAATGCATTGCCTTTTCTCAAAGTAGGAAGAGCCCAGTTTTCCCCATAGTATTCCCTTCCTCTACTGTAGGAACTTTATAATCTTTTACTAGGTGTAAAATATGTGGTTGAGCAGGACCATCTCAATTAATAGATCTGCTGGTGTTAACTAACCAGCTAGCTTGTACTAGATGCTCATCAGTTTTTAAATGTTCCACCACCCATTGCCTTTGGAGTAGTTTTTATTAGTTTATTGTATTGTTCCTTTTTCCCAGAAGATGGTACATGATAAGGGATATGATATGATTATTCAGTATCATATTCTTTGGCATTTACAAGATTGTTTTTAAAATGAGCCCCATTGTCTGACACTTCTTTATGATAGAGTACCATATCACTATAAGGCTTTTTGAGGCCCAGGATGATATTGTGGGTAGTGGCATGGGATACAGCATAGGTTTTCATCTATCTGGTGCTTGTTTTTTACCATTCAACATAAGCACATGGTAGGTCAATTTGCCAGGCCTTCCCTTCCTTTTATTTCAGCCAACATCCCCTATACCACAAAGGTGTTAACTATTTGGCTTACTCGATTTTTTCAGATGTTTCACAATAATGAATAATCTGCTCAGCAGTGTCCATGGTTAAATCCAGTCCTTGGTCACAGGCGCATTTATATATTGCATCCTTTTCCTTGATGACCTGAAGTCATGAGCCCACTGAGCTAAAAATAATTTTATGTTTCCAGTCCAAATCTGTCTGGGGAATTTTAGCAGCCTGATCTATTTGTTGATTGCTTTGATATTCCTCAGGGGCATTGATATTCCTTGACACTTGAGTATGTGAGCATCCACACTTGGATCAAACTCCTATGAGAAATCTCATCAATTTGCAAAGACAGCCTTTTGAAGTCAGGTGATGTAATTTAGCGTTAGGTAATGAAAAAGACAGTATTTTCGCAATAAACACTCTTCAGTGTTAGTGTCTAATGCTGTTGCTTGTTGGGGGTCAGTGCTGGTTATCTAGCTGCCATGACAAGGTCATTTGAAAGGTGATATCAACTTAATCACTGCCCTGCCTGCTCAGAAACACTGAACAGTGCTGTTGTGTCGACAGGGATTTCACTCAGTACCCAGGTTTGTGGGAAAAAAAAAAAAAGTCAAGATACTTGTATACCTTACAAGGTCCTAATTCGAAGATATTTTGGACCTTAAAAGGGCTACTATTCTGAAATAAGTTTATTGTGCTTGTATATATCATACTCATCTTGTTAATATCTGTGTGTTTTCAGCAGTATCTGTAATAATCTTCTGCTCAAATAACTTGAACACAGAATGAGAATGGAATGTACAGAGATTTTTAATGTAGGGTGCAAGAAGCTTATCAGAAATGTTGTTACTGAGAGGATTAAACTCCCAGCTGAGATGTGAAAGAGTTGTTTTTGCTGCAGCTGTTTTGAAAAGAATCAACCTACTTCTTTGAAGTCTTCAGTGGTTCAGAAACTTCCCATAGAGAGAATGCCCAAGTAATCCTGATATGTACAGCATGGATACAGATTTCAGTTATTACATTAATACAGAGTTATACACTGAATACATTTGGTCTTAATCATGTAAATGTTTTGTTGTAATGTTCAGAGTTTTGACAAAAACAATATTCATGTTTCTATTTAATTTAGATTGGACTTCTGTCAAAAGTGCATGCAATCCTGAATCACTGTACTGAATTTTACATCTGCCAGCAAAGCATATGCTTTCAAAGTTGAATTTAGTACCCAAGTGGCTTCTAGTGGTCTCTTGCAGCACAGTGAAGTGTTAACATTTCCTTCTTGCATTTTTCAGGTCTTCCAAGTTGCTTATGTCATCATCAAAGCTGCTAATGCTCCACGACCTGGAAACTGGATTTTGGAACGCTCCATAGACGGCACAGAGTTCAGACCATGGCAGTACTATGCAATTAGTGATACTGAATGTTTAACTCGTTATAATATTACACCAAGAATTGGGCCGCCAACTTACAAGAGAGATGATGAAGTGATCTGCACCTCCTATTATTCCAGACTTGTTCCCCTGGAACATGGAGAGGTATGTTTGTTTCTGTATTTATGGTTTATGAGAAAGAACAGGCACTAACAGCAATTTGAAAACATTTGTATTAAAATTACAGAGACCATTGCCCTCAGCACTACCAGATGATCTGTTATTCTTCTTTAATGATACTATCTTTACACCATGTACCAGCAAATTCTTAAATGTTGGGATGAAACATGTCTTTGGCTCTACAAATTCCTGTTACTAAACTCTTTGTTTTCTCTCCCCCAAAATGATTTGTTGGTAGCTATTAGCTGTGAATTATTAGTTACTTTATTCTGAAAGGCTATAACAGAGGCTTTATGTTTTGTCAGATTTTTCATTTAATAAAGAAAACCCTTGTGTTAGGAACACCTGGTTGTGTGAGATAAAGCTGCGAGCACTATTGAAGTGCTTGGCACAGGGGGAGCTCCTAAACAAGCCTTGGCAGTGTTTCAGGGATGTAGCATAATTAAAAGATCTACGAGTTATGCAGCCTCACTATCAATTGTTCTTTCTCTATTCATGCTACTTGTGTAATTTATTATGGTGACATAATGAAAAGATACATTAAAACCAACCATTATTCTGTTGTGAATGCTCTAAGGTAAAAGCATGATAATAAATGCAGTGTTATCCCACAGAGCATACTAGTAACTCTTGACTTGGTAGAAGCCCGTATGTTTTTATTTTTTGATTAAAAAAAGACTTGAGTTTATGCAGCTAAGGGCTAAAGTGTGTCAAACTTTACATAAACATAAAGCTATGTTTGAACAAGAACAACCCAACAAGATTCACTAACATCAAATTTCGTTCACTTTAATCAAGTGTTAATTGTAGTGATCTAAGCATATGTCCCACAGATCATATGTACAGAGAAACTTAACCTATTTCTCCATATAATTAACATGATAGCTCTTAGGTTGACTCTGTGCAAACAGCATGCACAGTACATGCCTGATAAGCCATACATCTGATAAGCCATACAATTCTAAACCCAGGAACTCCAGAGATTCAATTTAGTGACAATTTTTTCTCATTTATTTTTCTTGATGTACACAGGATTGAGTTACGCTATCCAGAGCATTGCTTTTTTCTGTGTGTAGTAACATAAAAACATAGCTGGACAAAGCACTGAGCAGCCTGATTTAGTGGGAAGTGTATCTGCCTATGGCAGGGGGGTTGGAACTAGATGATTTTCAAGGTCCTTTCTAACCTGAATTATTCTATGATTCTGTGACAGAATTCAATTGCTGTGCACTACATAAAAGTTGTCATTCACAAAACTAGGCTGCTCCATTCATAGCTGGAATGATGGACAATCAAGAATATTCCCTGCATGCAGTATGTCACTGTCTGTATTAATGAATCTTGGCATCCTTTTGAAAATAATTCTCTTTAATTGGTTTTAGCCAATCTGTTGAAATTAAATATGGGACTGAAATTAAATAGGAAGTCCTGTGGACCGGTCCTGTGAACCATCTGGTCTCTACAAGAACCTGCCTTGTATCCTGTATTTGTTAGCATCCCAGTCCATTGTTCAGTCGTCAGCTTGTAGTACCTTGGTATGAGGGAACTACTAGGGTAGAAGGACTGCATCTAAATGCAGATATCACTTGGTAATATTTTTTTGCCAAATCAGATGTTTTTTCCAGTTTAGCTGCTAGCTCTGCAGATCCATGAAAAATCTATAGCTGTTCTACTGTAAGCACTGCTGATTCCCTGATCTATACTGCTTTAAGTTCTGCTGACAAAAATGTATATAATAAAATTAGGGCTCATTATGAATTCCAAGGCATAAACTTCAATTGTTTGGAAGTAGTCTTGAATCATGGAGGACAAGCAACACAAAAATTTAATATACAAGTACGTCAATATATGAGTTTATGTAAGCCATATATAAACAATATGTTGGCTAAATACAACAGTGTATGTGGAGAATCATTCTTTGTCTTCCTTAGTGTCTTAGACTGGATGAAAGGGGGTGTTGGCAGGATAAATTGTGCAACTTTTCTAGAAGCCTTTTTAGTGGGACAAATTGAGTTTGCGCAAGGGAGATGGAGGCTGGGTGAGTTTATTTATGGTGGGAGCCTCTTGCTTTCAATTGTTATATATGCTGTTGCCTCCCCCTGTGCTGTCATATCACTGAGTACTCCTTGCTGACTGGGAAGCCCTATGCCAGCAATGCATAGGATTAGTGCTCCCAGACTGAACATATACACCATTGTGTTTTGCAATAAGATCTTTTGGAAGAGAAATCTGGAAGGACAAATCTCAATAAGGGAGAGGAAGGAGACTGATGGAGCTAAGGACTAGCTTGTAATATTATTTTAGTCTTTGTCGTCTTCACTAAAGTCCTGGAGACTTGAGACTATGATGAGTGATTATTTCAGAACTGCATTAGTCAGGAAGCAAGAATTCTACCCGCAGATACAGGATGAGGAAGAAAAAAAGAATTCCAGGTAGTTTAGCATCTCACCATCCTATATTGTTGAAAAACAAGCTTAAGGTCTATGTTTATACTTCTGAGATTAAAATGTTGTCACAAATGAGTCACAATTATGTTTATGATTAATCCAGTTCCTCTTTTTAGATTCACACATCCCTGATCAATGGCAGGCCTAGTGCTGATGACCCCTCACAAAAACTTTTGGAGTTTACTTCTGCACGATACATTCGCCTACGACTGCAGCGTATTAGAACTCTGAATGCTGACCTCATGACTCTAAGCCATAATGATCCTAAAGAACTAGACCCCATTGTTACAAGAAGGGTAAGTTGTTTGTTAATAAATTGTATTCAGTATGACTCAATGAGAGAGCCTTTTCTGATTTATTTGAGATGGAGGCAGTACTTGATCCTTGGCATTCACAGATTTGTTTTGTAGGCTGTTCAGCAATTCTTGCCTGACCCTTATTTTTTCCCTGACATTATAAAGAATATATTGTCAGAATCAACTTCCAAAAATGCTTTTTTTCTTTTTATTTACTTTGTTTTATTTATTTGTGTAAATGATTTATGCTAGGAAAACTGAATATAATGCTTTATCATCCAAATGAAAATATGGGTTGGCTGATGGGAGCATCGCTTCAGAGGTTGCTCTTGATGCAGCTGCAGTACCTCTTCTGATGTAACAGATGATTTTAGGACACTGTGCTCTGAGTCATAAAAATAATTGTTTGAAAATCTTGCCTTTGAAAACTTTGATGTTTTATGAGAATTTTCTTCAGTTTTAAGGCTGCTGTAAGCAGTTGTTTTAAAAGCCTGTGAATTAATAATAATGCAAAACACTTGAATAGAATTCTGAGAGTATTAGCTGATCTTTACACATCTAATACTGAATCTGAGGAAATTGGGGAGGTTTCCTGAGGGTGACTTATTGAAGGTCTCAGGGAAGTTCAGTGTTAGAGCCCATACCCACCATGAATAAACTGTTGTGCGGTATTTCACCTTTATATTTTGCCATTTTGACCCTGTTTTTAATTTGCCTGAGATCTACCTGTTAAAACATCAGCAGCTTCCATTTTTTCCATGAGGGTAGGCTTTCTGATGAGGACAGAAGAATATGGGAAGTGTTAACTCTTCCTCTTCCTTTGTAGCTCTTTGCATTTAAGGATGTCTGCAGGCAAATTCTCCCTGCCCTGATAAAGGCTATCCTTTCTTGTGTACTGATCACTACTACAGTGAGGTCTGGTTGGGTAGCTGGGTATGGAAGGGAGAAAGGAACTTGGATTTGGTGGGTACTTTCAAGGCAACCTCGCTCTTATCTCTATGATGGATGTTCTCACACAGCTGCATTGTTTCTTAAGTGTAAAATATGGATGTTTTTCTCCATATGGGAATTGCTAGCACTGAGGCTGCAAGTACAGTATATTGGACAACGGTGGCTTGCTGATCATAGGGAAATGATTAATGCACATCCTGTGGTGGTGATATGGTCCCATGGGGGATGCTGGTTGACACTTGGATCTGTTGATAGTAGTGCAAAATGAAGAAATATACCTCAAAAAGAAAGGCTCAATGTGGAAACGTATAAACATGCTGCTGTGAAACAAGTTTTGAGGACATAGCTTTTTTAGCACACACCATGTACAGTAGTCCAGGGCTAACAGTTTTGCATGAATACTACATTTCTTTGTCTTCACAAGATGTGGGTTTTATTGGGAAGAGTTCTCAAATTCTGATGTCTCACCTTATGCCTCACTGTGCAATCAGTTACAACTAATCACTTCTTCCATTCTGGATTGTGGTTTTAATGTTTTTGAAGACTTTATATCCAGTCATTGATACCATTTATGTCTATTTGTTGTGCATGGTCTTGTAAAAGGGCTGACACAGAATTTTATAAGTGTTCAAAACACTTATATTTCTGTATTCTAGTTATTTTTGTTTATAGCGCATGATTAGCTTTGGTTTCTTCTCCAGCTTCAAGCTGGAGACAGCTGCTGTGAGCTATACACTCTGAGTTTTAAGAAAACAAGATAAAAGAGTTGAAGCAGGGAGTGTAGTTAACTCTCCTCTCCTAAAAAATATAACTCTGCTAAGAAAAGTTCTACTTTTCTTAGGTTGAGCCTCCTACTTATTGGTCATGATAAGTCTCTCAATATCTTTTGTAATTCAAGCCCATTACATTAAATAAAATACTAAAACCACAATAAAATCAGTATGAAATCAAAGAAGCTAGTTTTCTCCAAGATCCTTCAATGAAATAACAGTACATTAGTCAGTTTGCCTGACTACCCAGGAGGGCCACCTCCTCTTCCTGAACCAGATGACTGGGGGGTTAAGTCTGAGAGTCTTGAACTCTTCTTGGAGGTATCCTCAAAAAGTTTTCTTTTTCATTCCCCTGCAGTACATGCTTCCCAGGATACAAAAAGGCCAAACATGTTGATATTTGCAGCTGTAACTGAACCCAGATGGTCATTTCCTGCCTCTTCCTTGCCTTGAAAATTAAATCCTTTCCTTATGTATGTTGCTTTTGCTCACCAGCTGGCAATATTAATGGTTTTTAACTCTCCTCCATCACCAATTTTTAAGCTAGGAATTTGGATAGAATAATTTGGTGCCTACACACCAGTAGCAAAGCACTGATCTGGAATCAAGTGTACAAACTTGTTTTAAGAGGGATCAGACTTTGCATTTTTAGAAAACATCACCTTATCCCAGATTGAAATTAAAATATAGCAATTTATTATGCTTCATGGCTTCTGATGGGGTGAAAAAGAATTTTTCTTTTTACAAGTGGATTTTTGTGGTCTTTCCTGAAGTAAGGACTTGTGCATATTATTTAAAATTAGGAGTAGATTACTGTTTTGTACTAGTGAGGAGAAATATGGGAAAAAAGCTTTTCACAAAATAAAAGGTTTCCCCAGGTGGCAAAATTCAAAGCTGTTTTTATTTTCTTGGCATTTTTCAAATCACAGAATGTTGGTATTTCATTTTCCAGAGTAGAAGTAAAGTTGTAAAAATATGTACATGTATTTTATTAATCTCTTTTTCCACTTATTTTTCTTTTTGGTAGTACTACTATTCAATAAAGGACATCTCTGTTGGTGGCATGTGTATTTGTTACGGCCATGCTCGAAGCTGCCCCCTGGATGAAGTCACAAAGGTATTCCTTAATCTTGTTGATTTATTTTCACAAAACAGTCTTTCCAATTAAGAAAGAAGTACTTTGCCTAAGGAGCGTGAGACAAAAAGAGGCTAAAGGATATCTTACGATGTGATGCACATAAATTATTTGTGATGATTTTCTTCCGTTTCTGAGCATATCGTGGTCTCTGGTAATGTAACTTTCTTGGAAAAAAAAGTCTTTAGTAGTAAATTGAAACGATTCAAGGGACTCAGAAAGAAACAACCCCTCTTTCAATGCAGGAGATTTGTCCCTCCTGTTCTAGAAAGACTGTTCCCCAATAGTTGATACAGCATGATTGAGCAGTCTAATGCTATTTGTGAGGTATTTGTGGATATTGACATTTTTTGGAGTGAATAGGATTTTAGTCAGACTTTGGCAACATTGATTAAATTATCCATTAAAAAAAATCAAGAAAGCATATTTTTTCATTCTTAGAAATTGCAGTGCCAATGTGAACACAACACATGTGGCGAGAGCTGTAACAAGTGCTGTCCAGGCTATCATCAGAAACCTTGGAGACCAGGAACCATCTCTGCTGGGAACAAATGTGAGAGTAAGTGTGCACAGAGGTTCAGGTAGTTCCATAAAAGGCTTCTTACATTCATGTTTGAGGTTGCCTTTCACAGAGATGCATAAGAATTCCCAAGAAAAAGACTATTAACGTTGGTTGTGGGATTGTACAAAGGTAGAGAATCTACTTCTAATCATTATTGTTAAGATTGTTTTAAATATCCAGTATCATCTCCTTGCTAGTGGAGCTGTCATGTAGTGAAGTTTTCAGAGCCTCTTTTTCAAAGAGACCTGGGGATTTATTATGCTCCTGTAAAAACTAGCAGATTTACATCAATCATTTTGTTAGCTATTTGAAATGCACATTTCTTAGGTTGATCATAAATTTTGTCAGAGAAACAACTTTGTTCTGATACCAGATGTTTTGAAAGAAACTCACTTACTGGCCAATTTCAGATTGATAAGTTGACTTAAGCTGTGCCAGTGCAGCTGAATGAGTTACTAGGGCTGGATTAGTGCATTTTCTCTTTTTACTTCACTAATACATAGCACAAGTTGTAAAATGTACAGATGCAAATGAAAAACTAATCTTATATACAGTCTTTATACAAATAGACTTCATACAATATGACTGTTTGGACCACACCTCTAACTTAAATTATACTTGTGTATGGGCATGGTTGACTTCTCAGACTTTTGTCTGCAATACATATAAGAGAAGAATTAGGGAGATTTTCTTTTGTAATACAGAGGATATAAAATGGAAGAGCAGTTACTGGTAACAGCACATACCACTATAAGAAACACTCCTGACAAGATTGTCTTAGTGGGATCTACAGAAAACTTTTGAAAATGACTCTACTGAAGTAGTAGCACTGGCTTTGAAATGTCCTTAATTGCTAGAAAATAAAGTCCATCAAGACTGATTAAGAATCCAGCATGGTTTAAGGGAAAAGAAGGATGCTTTTGAGATGAACTTATATGGTCTTATAATTTTTATTGTTATGTTTGCTTATATTTTCCACTTTGAAAAATGTCAACATTATACAAAATGTAATTCGATTAAAATATAAAAATGGATGTCTTTTCCATTTCTTCTCAGAGTGTAACTGTCATAACAAAGCAGAAGATTGTTATTACAGTCAGAGTATTGCAGATCAGAAAAGGAGCATGGATATTCATGGCCAGTACATAGGAGGTGGTGTGTGCTTAAATTGTACTCAGCATACTACTGGAATCAACTGTGAAACATGTGCTGATGGATATTTTAGACCAAAACAAGTAAGATTTGTTTAATGCTATTCTAGGATTTTGATGAATTACAACATGGTATGATGATGTGTGTATCAGCTCATTGTAATGAATATATATATATAATCATAAAACATATATATGCGTATAGGTTTTAGCAGTTAGACAACAAATAAAAATTATAGAGGTAGATTTTTTTTTAATATATAACATAGCAGTGAAACTTATGGAGAAATTATTGGAGTGGGAGTGAAGGTAGAGAAGAGAAGATTACTTGAAGATGAAATTTAAAATCCTATTGTGGGAATGCAGATATTCTGATAGATAATCCATTTCTCCTATCAATGAAGTTTTACAATGTGCCAGTACTGAAGTTTTAGTGTCTTCAGAAGTGCCAAAATTATGTACCATCCTGTATCAGCTCATTTCAACCAGTGTTAAAAAGGACTATCACGTGGTTCTAAGGTCTTCTTGACATGATTATTGCAGAACATGTACTTGCTGAGCCTGTATATTGACAGTCTATTGACAAGTGTCATTCTTTGGAAAAATATGACCTAAAGTCCAGTGAAGACATTTGTTGGGAGTTAAACATACGAATTCCTTGTTTTAGAGGTCTCTCTATAATGAGCAAGCTGAACTAAACTTCTACCCCACAAGGTCTTGCTTTGGCAAGTTCACAAATATTTTGGAAAACTCATACTTTAAAAATCCAACATAAATTGAAGCAGAGTGTAAGGGTGAGTCTGTAGGGTATGGTTAGACAGCAGGTACAGGTTATCCAAAGAAGGAAACTGGAGTCTGGAGATTGTCTGATCCACTTGCTGTATCAAGCATTGAAGTCTTATCAACTCATAACCAATAAATGTATGTCTAGAAGTCATCACTGATTCATTTTACATTTGAAGCATCTCAAAGGAAAGTTTTCCCTGAAAGAAAATAAAATTCTTGTCATATGAATTGCATTGTCTTATATTTCAAAGATGTACAGATCATGAAGTCACAATGAATCTTCATGAATAATCTGTCCTCCCATTCAAAACAAAGCCAAGGATTTCTTTAATTTCCTTCCACTTTGAACTAGTGTCTCTTTACAAAAAACATCCATTCTTGACTTAAACATTTCCGTAGTCCTTGGCAAACCATCACAGTGGTTAATTGCTGTTACATTAAAAATTTGTTTATTTATTACTAATGTGTCAGGCTTCAGCTTACAGCCATAAACATTACTATACCTTTGTCTGGACTATAGAAAAACAAATTTTTTCCCCACATTGAAGTTTCTTTTCCTAGGCTACAATGTCTTGATCTTCTGTTTGTTAAATTTAGAATACTACCTTGATCTGTTGCTGCATGCTTCTTTATGTAACATTACTTTTCCTGGGTAATTTAAGAAATTAACAGAGAACATTTATTCATAGGTTTCTCCCTATGAAGATCACCCCTGCTATCCCTGTGCCTGTGACCCCTTTGGCTCTCTGAGTTCTAACTGTGTTAAAGATGAGCACCATTCTGACTTGCAGCATGGTAAGGGAACATGAAGCATCTTTTCTCTGAACTTCAGATATGGATATATTTCTGACCAGTTGTATACCATTTCAAATCAATAGTAAATCTTTAGTAAGGAGGGGTGTGACATAACATTTAGGATTTTGAGGTATGTCAGGTCCCTGAATGTGTCCTTGTGTGGGGATGACAACCTTTAACTATAAAATAATGTGAAGGACCAAGATCTAACACTGTTGTTTATAAATGCTGTTACAACTGTCCCTAAAGCCACATTGCTGCTGTTTCTGTGCATCTGCTACTTGAAAAATAGATGGTGAGGCTGACATTATGCCAAGTGTCTGTGTGGAGTCTAACTTGGAGTGTGTAAAACAAGGAATGTTGGCTTACTTTTAACCTCCGCGGAATCTTGAGTCCAGCCTACTGACTGCTCTTATTTACTTGTTTCTCTGGTTTTGCTTTTCAAGGTTCTTGGCCAGGTCAGTGTCAATGCAGAGAAGGTTACACTGGAGAAAAATGTGATCATTGTGCATTTGGGTATCGGGGATATCCAGACTGCCTACGTTGTAACTGCAGCCTGATTGGTAGCATTAATGAAGATCCATGCACAGAGCCTTGTCTTTGCAAAGTGAGTATTAAACTGTCATTTTTGTTTAAAAATGAATCTGCAGATTGATTCATAAACTCCGTTTGAAATGAGAGTATGCTTAGCTGTGTTTTGTTTTAGGGATGACCTCTGACACTTTTCTTCAAAGACACTGTCTTGTAAAGAAAGGATGTGTTCATAACATCTGCTTTGTGTGAAGAAACAGCATGCATTTGGAAAGAACTGCTGGAACAGCTACATTAGATGTATATAGAAATGGAATTTTATTATTTGATTACAGAATATAAGCCGTGTTTAAAAATAGTGTAGCTTTTTTGGTAAATCTCCAAAACCCTTGTAATGTCTTGCAGCTGTAGATTCTACTGAACTTTATTACAAAGATGCATGTCAATATTTAAAGAAGTTACTCTTAATTTTTGGAACTGAATGTTAGTTAGCAGTTTATATAATTGTTGCCAAGTATGACAGTGAACAGGAAACAAAAAAAATGTGGTTTGTTTCACAGTTTGTCTGAAAACTTTAGTCCTTTTGCATGTTTTATCTGATCCAAATTATCAAACATTTAAATAACTGAAGTCAGATGAAAGAAATAGCACCAGTGACCAATTTAAGTATGAAAAAGGAGATAAAACCATTTTGTGTAACACTATATTGGCTGATGCAGTTACCTGGTGAAAATTTCAGTACAAACTGAATGAGAAACTGTCCCCTTTCAGTGCTGTTGTGGGCATGAACCAGACATTTTAGGCCAGGTCACTGACAGTGTCATCAGCCAGCGGCCCACAGAAAGAGGAGAAAGCAAGGAATGACTAAAGTTGTGTTCTCCATATATCAAGTGGTGGAGACAAGATTTCTGAGCCTGTACAGTCTCTGTGAATACAGTACTGCAATCTATTCCTTTTTATACCCTGAATTTCAAAATGTTTGATCTTTGGTGAAACAGCTCTTGAGGTGTAATCATTGGGTAATTATTTATTTTTCATCAAGACCTAGCCAATGATTTTCATCTAAGAGAAACAAAATAAAATGTATGATACAAGTGCATCCTGAAAATTTACAAACAGTAAAAGAGCATACAAATATTAATTCTGTAAAATGACAGGATTTTAAAATCTCATGATCTCAGGAGACTCCTTGTCACTTGGCAGAGATTTTTCCCAAGTTTGGAAGTTAACAAATGGGAAGCGGTCATCTTTAGCCTGTGAATCGGAGGTGGGGATTATAAATTTTTTCTGTGGCTTGCAAAAATATTTCATACTCTGCTCACAAAATCACTTTAAAGGAGTAAGTAAACCTGGTATTACAAATACTGGAGTGGAGCACCTCTGCTTTTGAAGCAGGAGTTTCTAGACCTTAGTCAGAGGGTATCAGGCAGAATTGCTGTCAGCTAGCATAAATGAATTCCGTGTTCCACTTTCACGGCAGCAGCAGCAGTGGTGAGGATCACATTTTAAGTATTGATAGATGGTTGTGGAACTGTTGTCTTGATGGTGACTGTGGTAGCTCCAGGAGTCTGGAGCTATGCTACATGAACATGAGAACTTATCTTTCTCCAGAGCAATCTAAAAATGCAAGCTGTGAGACAAGCCGACTGATAAGCTGGAAGAAGCTTTTTAAACCCTGCCCATGTGCTGAAATTTCATTGCAATAGACCCCTTGCCAGGGCATGTTTGTATTTTGATGAACTGGCAAATTCTGATGATTTTTTTCAATCAGTTCTAGTTTTAAGCTCTGAGTCTTATTCAGTAGTCCTGCTGTGTTGAAATCTGTTTTCTTTTGTAAGCTTCTGAATGCTGTTATACCCTAATCTGTTCTAATCCACTGTATTTGTTACCATAATAATGCTGAGGCAAAACAAATGTTATATGCCATTAACAGGAAAATGTAGAAGGTGAAAACTGTGATCTGTGTAAACCAGGATTCTACAATTTACAAGAAAGAAATCCTCAGGGCTGCACAGAGTGTTTCTGCTTTGGAGTTTCTGATGTCTGTGACAGTCTAACATGGCCCATCAGTCAGGTATTTATATGTTATGCCCATGACCTAATATTCTTTCCTCAGACAGCTGCAAAATGTTCTGTATTTCTCTTTGGCATGCACCCAAGTTAGCTCCAAATTCTGGCATCTGTCTTCTTACAGAGGAATGAATTTTCAATGTCACTTGATGACTCTGAAGTAGTCAGTTTATCATCCTAGTGCAGGCTTTGGCCCCTCTGGCTTGCAGTAATCACAGAAATACTGGGGTAATGTATGCTGTGGTAATACAGCTGGGAATTTTTTTTTTTCTGATCTTGGGCTGTTTTCTTACCCATTGGGCAAAACTAGTGTGTCCTTTCATAGCCAATATTTGTTTTCTTAAACAGCAGATGGATTCTAAATATTGCTGACTTCTGAAAAGAAGTTTTCTTGAGTGAGGGGGCTTTGTGGATACTGAGTTCCTTCTCTATCATGCAGAGTTAGCCACATGTTAGTTCCCTGTTTTGTGTGCCAAAAAAAGGGGAGAAAATCATATCAAGTTGTCCAAAATTTAAAGTGCTTGTATAAAACTTCTTCAGTGAGTAGAATAAAATTGTCTCATCTTCTTCCTCTTCTAACTTTCCTGCTGCTCAGCCCTGCCTATAATTTGGGACCAGAGACTTCAAAGTCCTTGAAGTTTTCTAATACTATCTTAGGGAATTACATAGGTATAGTGCTAATTTTATTGGGAGGATGAAAATCACATTCACTATATTTTTGTTCCCCTCTAATAAAGAGGTAGAGAGAATCCTAGTATGAAACAGCACATTTGCACATACTGGATGTCAGGCTGGGTTAATGAAAGTGTTACAGATCCATCAATTTGAATTAATATCTAGGGAGAAGTTAAGCTTAGTGACTGCTGTCTCAGTGGCACAAAACTTGACTCCATTAATACTACCGTTATTTCTTGCAGATATCTGACATGACTGGATGGCTTGTTACTGATCTGTATAATGCAAGGAGCATGCAACCACAGCGAAGCCAATTTGATGGACCCCGTCAAATAAGTATTAACAACTCTGAGGCAGTGAAAATACTGAAACATACTTATTACTGGTCAGCACCTGAGTCATATCTAGGAAATAAAGTAAGCTCTTGGCTAGAATCAAAACTCATTCATAGTTTCTCCATTTTAATAATGCCTTGTGGATCTGAATACACAAACTCCAATATTAACAGACTTGCTGATATTTTTCTGCTCTTTAAATCATGGTGTTCCTGACCAGACATTCTCAGTACCACCTTTTGTCTCTGTGAGCTCATTCATCTCCCCACTTCCTTCTCTGCCTGTCTTTGACACAATATAATCTTTCATTTGTTTCTCTTTACTGTTATTCATTTATACGCTCGCATTCACTCTTGGCTCCCATCCCAAAGTTTAAACCCTTCACACCTTGTCTAGTACTGTAGGCAGAACCTGTTGGCATTCCCGCCAACAATACTGTTGGCATTCCTGCCAACCTCTTGGCCATCTCCAGTTTAACATTTATTGGTTTCCAACCAGCTAGTCATTAGCTCTTGCTCTGGTTGCTACCTAAGGTTCTAAGTCTCCCATTTTTATCCTCTCTGGGCAACTGGTCACTTTCACAATAGCAGTGTTCCCTGATATTCAAAGAGAATCTCCTGTGTTTCAGTTTGTGTCCATTGCCTCTGCTGTCTGTAACTGAGCACCAGTGAGAAAGAGCCTGGTTCCATCCTCTTTGTATTTTCCCTTCAGATGTATACATATTTGTATACATTGATGAGATCCCACGTAGTATTCTGTAGGCTGGACAGTCCTGGTACTCTCAGTCTTTCTTTATATCAGAGTTGTTTCCAGGACCTTTTCTGGGCTCCTTCCAGAGCTTCTCTTGTAATTCCAGCTATGGCCTTGGGAATGATGAGTAGAGGGCACCATGCAACCTCAGTTTAAATTTTTGGTCTAATCTCTTTGCCCATGAAGCCCTCTTTCTTAGTGTGACACAGCAAATGAACACAGTTATCAGAAGTGTTACCACTAAAGGAGTAGTTTTACAGTGCTCACTCAAATTCTGATCTTCTTTCTATCTCTCTATACTACTCTTTAACTGACTTTGAAGTAGTCAGCATCAGCTGTGGAGCTAAGGAGCCTGAAATGCAGAATATGTAATGCAACTAACTCCAACATGCTGTGCCCCTTGGCTAGAATGGTAGTGTAAACTTGTGCCATTTTTTTAGAAGCCCTAAAGGTGTTTCACTCAATGAAAACACTTAGCTGGATCAGCTGTAGAACCTCCAGCTAGCTTTCTCCCACCTGCACAGCAACAAGTCTGTACACCTCCATGCGTTGATATACATAGCATGTTAAATTTTCGCTGGAAAATGGCATTTGTAAGCTGATATACTCCTATAATTTTGTATTGTACCATCCCGTGTCACTTCTTTCTGTTGGTTGGAGGTTATTGTGTTAGTAAGACTTTACCTTTTGTCATTTCAGCTCACAGCTTTTGGTGGACACTTGAAATACACAGTATCTTATGACATTCCAATGGAGAGTGTGGACAGTGATATAGTATCTAGTGTGGATGTCATCATTCAGGTAGTTTTTTTGTCTTTTTTTTTGTGTAACTTGTTACTGCTCTGGCTATATTAGCAATCTATGAAGGAGTTCAAAGAGGAAAAAAATAATATTTCTATATTAGTAGTTTTAGTTGATTTTAAGTGCCTTCTTAAAAGTCAATATCAAAATTTTGTTACTATTAATTTATCTGATTTTCAGATACATTGCTCTGAAATGGTAGGTATATAGTACTTATTTTAAATGAAAAATACCCGAATATTAAACCTTTGTGTTAACAGATCAGGTGTTCATTGCCAAATGTTCAAAACTCTGTTTACAAAGGAAACTACAATAAGCTGAAATGAGTTTTATGTTTATGAAATAGACTACTGTTTTTGCTGATTGCTTTTTATGTTTTACATTGCAGTTAAGAAGTAAGGCTCTATATTGAATCCAGGCATCTTCAGAAAAGTAATATTTTCTGAAACAACAGAGCAAAGAGAAAAAGAGATTCTTTTGTAGAGGAATTTGATTTTTGATACTTAATTCTCTTTACAAAAGAAAATCAAATATTTACAAAGTCTGTGAAGAGAAAGGAAATGTGATTGTAGGCTTCCTGGAGCCATGAAAAATGCAGACCTTTAACTTTTTTTCCTTAGTGCAAGAAACCTAGTTTGCCTCTCTAATAGAATCATGGAGTGTGTTGAGTTGTAAGGAACCTTCAAAGGCCATCTAGTCCAACTCCCCTGCAATGAGCAGGGACATCTTGCACTGGATCAGGTTGCTCAGAGCATCATCAAGGCTGGCAGGGATGAGGCCGCCACCACCTCTCTGGGCAGCTTGTTCCAGTGTCTCACTACTCTTGGTGTATAGAACTTGTTCAAAATATCTAATCTAAACCTGCCCTGCTCTAGTTTAAAACCACTTTTCCTTTTCCTATTGTTACATGCCCCAGCAAACAGTCCCTCTCCAGCTTTCCTGTAAGCCCCCTTCAGGTAGGATGCTTATGAGGTCTCCCTGCAGCCTTCTCATCCCCAGGCTAAACAGCCCCAACTCTTCCAGCCTGCCCTCATAAGAGAGGTGCTTCAGTCTCTTACCATCCTCATGGCCCTCCTCTGTACCCTCTCCAGTAGGTCTGTCTCCTTATCTGGAGGTCTATCTAACAGTAAATGTAATTGCTATATAAAATTTACATGCAAATATGGAAAATGTTTCCTCTCTCTTTCACTTTCAGGGTAATGGTCAGATTTTAAGTACAAGAGCAGCAGGCTTGTCATTGCAGCCATATGAAGAATACTCTAACACAGTGAGATTTGTACCGGAGAATTTCATAGACTTCAATACAAAAAAAGCTATAGACCGGGAAAGGTTGATGACTGTTCTGGTAAATGTGACCCATCTTCTGATCAGGGCCAACTACAACATTGCCAAAAAAGCTGTGTACAGGTAAAGGAGAGAAGATATTCAATTAATCTATGTATTCCTATGATTTCTATGCATGTGAAACACTGTTCATAGTGACAGTATTCTTGAAGTTTTATACAAAAAATTTCCAGAAAAAAAATTCTTATTGAATTTTCTCAAGACTACTGTTGTTCCCCAGATACATTCATGAAGTGGAATGTGTTGAAAAGGGAATTTGATTGTTTTAAAGGTATCTGGTAGCAGAAAGATTGTTTCCATCTTTAAAGAGAGCACTGCATAAAAGCCTCATTACAGTGACAGCTTTGTTAGAAGGATGTACCTTATTTTGGAATGTGGCTAGTTAATCCATCACTGATTATTGAAAATGTTACAGTGAAGATACATTAATGTATAGATGTTAAAAGAAATTACAGTCAGTATCTGATGCTCATCTCTAAGGGTATGCTTAATAGGAAAATCGGGTTAAATCCATAGTCTCAGGAATCACCAGTATCCTCATTGGTTCTTACAGAAATCTGTTCTCCATATACAGAAATAAAGTCTTGCTCCCAAGGGAATCATTTCCAGTGCTTCATGATTTCTTTACTCAATTTTCTTAGCTTCACCAATAGCTTTTCTTAGTCATTCTTTAATTTGGTAGCATTTTATGTCAGTAACATTAGATTTGATACCAAATTTGCTTTGCACCCTTTTGTGTACCCTTGAGGAGTGGTGATTTTTATGTCCATTTAGAGACAGTGTGTTAATCTCTTTGTAATGATTGTAAAGATTTATTTAAATCATTTTACCTGTTTCAGAGAGTATTGTCTCTGATGTGGAGTGCTGTTGTTTGTAGCAGAAATTTTTGCTTTGTTGTGTTTTGTGCATCAGCAGTGAACTGGTGCAGTTCCTCACTACCTGCTTACCTGTGGTGCATGCTTGTTTTGAACATGATGAGGTAAACATGATGAGGTAAACATGATGAGGTAAAGCTGTCTTGAATCAGAACAGCAACAGAAAGCTGCCCTACTAATACTGCAACAGAAAGGGACAGTTTTGTTTAAGTCTCTCTACAGGAGAAGAGATGATGATAGTAATGATAACAGGAGGAGGACACATCTCCCAGAACTAGACATGCAGCAATAAGATGATGATTATAGTCTTTTTACGGGAGAGACTTCTGCCTGTTCCTCAGCTGACACTGCCAGGGAGCAGCACTCAGCAGTTTTACTCCCCTAAAAACAAATTCTCCTATTCAAAATCAAGTNGTGGTGATTTTTATGTCCATTTAGAGACAGTGTGTTAATCTCTTTGTAATGATTGTAAAGATTTATTTAAATCATTTTACCTGTTTCAGAGAGTATTGTCTCTGATGTGGAGTGCTGTTGTTTCTAGCAGAAATTTTTGCTTTGTTGTGTTTTGTGCATCAGCAGTGAACTGGTGCAGTTCCTCACTACCTGCTTACCTGTGGTGCATGCTTGTTTTGAACATGATGAGGTAAACATGATGAGGTAAACATGATGAGGTAAAGCTGTCTTGAATCAGAACAGCAACAGAAAGCTGCCCTACTAATACTGCAACAGAAAGGGACAGTTTTGTTTAAGTCTCTCGTTAAAAGAAGAGATGATGATAGATGATGATAGTAATGATAACAGGAGGAGGACACATCTCCCAGAACTAGACATGCAGCAATAAGATGATGATTATAGTCTTTTTACGGGAGAGACTTCTGCCTGTTCCTCAGCTGACACTGCCAGGGAGCAGCACTCAGCAGTTTTACTCCCCTAAAAACAAATTCTCCTATTCAAAATCAAGTCTGGGCAAATAAATGATGTGATATTTTTGTGCTTGATCCTAGGCTAGACTCTGTGACTCTGGATACTGCAAGTGCAAACGTTATAGATCTTTCTTCAGCACTGGATGTGGAATTCTGTGAATGTCCTCAAGGTTACACAGGAATATCTTGTGAGGTAACCTCTCTGTGTTATACGTATGTAAAATAATCTCCTATCTGAAAGCATTTACATTTTNTCATTACAGTGACAGCTTTGTTAGAAGGATGTACCTTATTTTGGAATGTGGCTAGTTAATCCATCACTGATTATTGAAAATGTTACAGTGAAGATACATTAATGTATAGATGTTAAAAGAAATTACAGTCAGTATCTGATGCTCATCTCTAAGGGTATGCTTAATAGGAAAATCGGGTTAAATCCATAGTCTCAGGAATCACCAGTATCCTCATTGGTTCTTACAGAAATCTGTTCTCCATATACAGAAATAAAGTCTTGCTCCCAAGGGAATCATTTCCAGTGCTTCATGATTTCTTTACTCAATTTTCTTAGCTTCACCAATAGCTTTTCTTAGTCATTCTTTAATTTGGTAGCATTTTATGTCGGTAACATTAGATTTGATACCAAATTTGCTTTGCACCCTTTTGTGTACCCTTGAGGAGTGGTGATTTTTATGTCCATTTAGAGACAGTGTGTTAATCTCTTTGTAATGATTGTAAAGATTTATTTAAATCATTTTACCTGTTTCAGAGAGTATTGTCTCTGATGTGGAGTGCTGTTGTTTGTAGCAGAAATTTTTGCTTTGTTGTGTTTTGTGCATCAGCAGTGAACTGGTGCAGTTCCTCACTACCTGCTTACCTGTGGTGCATGCTTGTTTTGAACATGATGAGGTAAACATGATGAGGTAAAGCTGTCTTGAATCAGAACAGCAACAGAAAGCTGCCCCACTAATACTGCAACAGAAAGGGACAGTTTTGTTTAAGTCTCTCTACAGGAGAAGAGATGATGATAGATGATGATAGTAATGATAACAGAAGGAGGACACATCTACTCCCAGAACTAGACATGAAGCAATAAGATGATGATTATAGTCTTTTTACGGGAGAGACTTCTGCCTGTTCCTCAGCTGACACTGCCAGGGAGCAGCACTCAGCAGTTTTACTCCCCTAAAAACAAATTCTCCTATTCAAAATCAAGTCTGGGCAAATAAATGATGTGATATTTTTGTGCTTGATCCTAGGCTAGACTCTGTGACTCTGGATACTGCAAGTGCAAACGTTATAGATCTTTCTTCAGCACTAGATGTGGAATTCTGTGAATGTCCTCAAGGTTACACAGGAATATCTTGTGAGGTAACCTCTCTGTGTTATACGTATGTAAAATAATCTCCTATCTGAAAGCATTTACATTTTAAAGGCAGGCTGCCTGTAATTATACTTCCATAAAAGTGTATAATCTATGGTGAAATGTTGTCTACTATATTGTACAACAGTACCGTAGGTATTTACTTCCAAATACACTAAATAATATTTTAAACTTGCAAAGGAAGCAGCTTTAAAAGCTCTGTGAAGCTGTTTTCAGCTTACCTTGCTCATTAACAGCATTTTGCCCTGGGTCTGAGTAATTTGCAGTTTGCCATTAGGTTTGTGGAGGCAATAAGGAATCTTAGAAGGGAGGAATGCTTGTCTAGAAGATCTGACATGGGTCAAATGTGTCACACAAGGTAGTGTCTTATGTATCTGTGATTTAAAGACTAGGGAGGCATAGCACCATTTGAAGAATAACAGGAATTATTTTGACAAAGAATTTCAGTGCCATAGCATCATTAATGATTCTGTAGAGGAGGTAGAACATCTGGTTTTTATTGTCCCATAATAAAGAAATTCACATGTTTCAACTGCAGAAAACTTATGTGTCTCCAGAGGGCAAAGGGCTAAATCAGAGTTCCAAGCAGTTAATTCTATCCACTTTATCTAGTGCAAGTGAAAAACAACCAGAAAAGAGCTGTGGTGACATCAATAGAGATGAAAGAGCATTCTGTTACCACAATGTAGGAGGTCCAAATCAGGCTCTTTGAAAATGTTTTGATCTTCTAATATATGTATATATAAAATTCCACTGCTTTTTTCCTCTTATTTCTTCTTAGTCCTGTCTCCCTGGGTACTACCGTGTGGATGGAATACTCTTTGGAGGCATTTGTCAACCCTGCAAATGCAATGGGCATGCAACTGAGTGTGATATTCATGGTGTTTGCTTTGTAAGTCACCTTTCAAAGTGTTTGTGTTTTAAGTGTATATGTTTTGGAATTAGGAAAGAATTTTGTCCTTGGGAGACAGATTTACAGTGTATGCAAATTTCGTGCTATGGATACTGATGGTTTATTTTGCTATTTATTGTTTACTTCAGAAAATATTCAGGGGACTCTATCAAATTCTTTTCCAGTGAAGGTTTGGAGGTTTTTTTCAATTTGTTTCAAGTGTGGAATAATCAGAATTAAAATAAAAATGCCACGACATACTTAATGCTACTTGCTGCTGCTGCTGATAAATCTTTTCCTCAAATGAGCAAAATTTAACAATGTTTTAGATGAATATTTGTTAGCAGATATATATTTAAGTTCCATGGCTGACATCAGTGGGAGTTGCACATTACCTTCTGAAGAGAGAATTTAGCTCTCAGGTCTTTTCTGAAATTTAAAGGTTACAGAAATGCACCACTAAAAAATGTATCAGAAGATTGTTACCGTGGAAGTGTGCAATATACAAAATACATTTGTATTGTAATGTGGTAGGTTTCATGGTTACATTTTAATGTATAGGAGCGAAACAATAAGAATTTGTTGTTAACAACTCAGAAAAAAACCCCAGGTTACTTTCGAAGTTAGTACTGTGTTCTTCATGGCTGTCACCTTGAGTGTTATACTGCATGCAGACTTCTGCAAAATCCCTTAGGGGTTGAAAAAAAAGGAATAAACATGAAAAGATTTTTCCCATATTTCACAGGCTTGTCAACACAACACGACAGGACCTTTCTGTGATCAGTGCTTGCCTGGCTTCTATGGAGATCCATCCCAAGGAACTTCTGAGGACTGCCAGCCCTGTGCATGTCCCCTGAGCTCTGCTGCAAACAAGTAAGCTGCTTATATGTGAATTTCTTTTGCATCTTCAGAAAAATCTGAAATCAGGACGAAGAAAAAATGTCATGAAATTTGACATAGTGAGAGAAGGACTTTTTTGCCCTCCCTTTTTATTTGATCTTATCTCATAGAAACATTGTTTTTCCAGATAGACAAGGTGTAGACTAAGACGAGCTGAGTGAACTGGTAAAGGAAGAGTAAAAGTAATACTTCGACCTATCATTGGTGTCAAAATCACTGGTAACTTTCATGTTGCTTCAGACAGATTTGCTAAAAAGAAGGCTAGGTTCTTAAGAATTTTTAAAATCTTCCTTTCTTTTGAAAGAAAAAAAAACCTTAAAGAAGAGATTTTTTTTTTAAGTGTTAACTTTACTTTGACATTTTGTAATATTTAAAGCATTGATGTTAATCCAAAAAAATTTGCATTGACATTGTTTTATAGATAGGTTCATGGACTTGAATGGTGGATATTGAATGCTTGCATAAGTCTTGTTATTCTGTGCATTGATACTGACTGCCATATTTATTGTTGATAGTTTCAGTCCTACTTGCCAGCTGAGTGAAGGAGGTGGAATTGTCTGTGATAAATGTCTTCCAGGCTATACTGGTTCTCAGTGTGAAAGGTATGGGCACTAGCTCTGTGTAAAAGATCTGTATCATTGTCATAACTGAATGTTCATCACCCTACCTGCTTTGAATTGTTCGTACCACATGTACAGAGCATTCCTAATGAAATTTTCCTTCCCATTTGTCTTTGATAGTAGTATAGAGACACTTGAAAAAATTATAGAAAATACTCCCTTGGGTGGAGAGAATGTTTGACATGACTGTGTTCCACCTGATAAAGTTTTTAATCTCTGGTGCAGGTGTGCTAATGGTTACTATGGAAATCCACTCATCCCTGGACAGTCATGTTCTCCTTGTGAGTGCAATGGCAACGTAAACCCGCAAGAAGATGATCACTGTGATACTTTCACAGGACAGTGCCTGAAATGTCTGGGGAACACAGCAGGTCACCATTGTGAAAAGTGTGCCGATGGGTATTATGGCGATGCAGTGATTGAGAAAAACTGTCGAGGTAATAAACTGTTATTACTCTCAAAATTTAAAAAGCACAAAATGTAGCAGAATGGGTGGGGAGATAAGCACCTCCTCTGCTGGATGAGATAACCTTCAATTTGTGAGTTAGCATACTATAGGGTTGGTTAGTCTGAGGGAGGATTGTATTATACTGAGATGTAAGACTTCATATTCCTGCAAGTTACTGGCATGCTTAGTACTGTGAGTTGCTGTAGATATTTCCTACTTCAAAATGTTACATGTAGGGCTGGAAGAAACAAACTTCTGAAAATGTATATCTTTTCACAGAGGTGATTTTTAAAAAATCTTTCAGCATGAATGTGTAGTACAGCTATTTCTGTAGTATATTAACATCTATGTGATACAGGTGAAACACACATACCAAGTTTGAAATTCTATCTAACAATGAATGCACATAGATAAACATTAACAATTTTTTAATATTTTATTTCTTTTTGTCTAAACATAAGCTTGTGAATGTCATATGAATGGTTCCCTTTCAAGTACTTGTCATCATGAGACAGGCTTCTGTGAGTGCAAATCAAACGTGATTGGAGAAAGATGTGATAAGTGTTTGGTAAGCAAATATTTTCTTGTTCCAAGTATCTGCATTTTATTGTATCTTGGCATTCCTGTTTATTTATAGATACTGATTATAACAGATACAGAGAATAGCAGCAACTATATTGAGAGGACGGGATCTGTTGTTGGGGCAGAGACCAAAGGTTTGTCTGCACAGGCTTTTGTGACTGCATATTGCTAAAAGCCTGTACTCTTTGCATATGTGAAGCTACATGATTGACTCAGTACCCTTCTGAATAGAGTTGTTCAGGCTATTGCTGTGCTGAAAGACAGCATGCAGTCTTGTTGCCTTACCAAAAAAAAAAAACCAACCCAAATCCTGGTAATGTGCCTGAAGAGTTTTCAGTACTAGAAATAGATTCAGCTAGAAGACAGAGATATTGTAAGATCAAGTGGATACTCACTGGTGATGCAAAACAGCAGTTTCCAAACTTTGGTAGGTGTAGAATTGCCTCAGACACCAGATCAAGAGATGTATGCTCAGTCACTGCCCTTATACCAGCCTTTCAATCCACAAACATAGAATGTCACTGACCAGTTCTGTTCTTTCATTCATGTTCACAGAAATCTGTGCCTGATCAGCACAGCATACTCTCACCTCATGCAAGTCTTTACATTAAAATAACCTCAAGGTATCTCACCGATAAGATTAGAGGACCTTTCAGTTCAGCGTTAACTTTTTTACTCAGTGGCATGTCTGCACGAGGTTGAGAACATTGAATAGATAATTTTAGGGAGTCCTCCCACAGCTGTCAGACAGTGCTACCCAATATTCATGCAGGTCAGAGAGCAGGGAAAGTAAATAAGAGCGTATATCATATTGTTGTCAAAAATTATGAAATATAGCTAAAATGTATTAACTTTCTGTCCAACAGAATGGTTATTATGGCCTGCTTACTGGACTTGGCTGCATTCCCTGCAATTGCAGTCAGTTTGGCTCAGTTTCCGAGGACTGCAATCATCAGGGACAGTGTCACTGTGTACCAGGAGTGACTGGAGAAAAGTGTGATCGTTGTGCACATGGCTTTCATGCATTCCAGAATGGTGGCTGCACACGTAAGCTCTAATCCTTGATCCTTTCAGGGTTTGTCTGAAATTTCTTTCAGCAATATATTTTATGTTGAACTCTGGCAAAGGTCAGTTGTTCTGATGACTATACAGAAAAATCTGTAGAATGGACTCCTAATACTTTGATTAAGCTAGGGAACAAAACATTTCTTTGATTGCTTATTGTGCTTGTGAAAGGTGGTGACTATGAAATAACAACTCATAAAGGTTGCATGAAAGAAATACTACATCCTCAAGAGCTCCTTTGTCTCTTGTTTTACAAAGCCCTTCAGTCCTTCAGATAGAACAGAAGCTATTTCTGCAGTTATGAAAGTTCAGAGTTACTTCTTGTGTTGATTTTTACCTCATTTTTTCATTTAATTCTTAAAAATATATTTTATACTTAAAATGTCATTGACTATTTTCCTATTTTTACATTGGTGTGTGCAAATGTTTGTCATGATGCTGAGGAAAATGTTGATCCAAACTGAGAACATGCCATCAAAAAACTAATTGATCGTGTTAAAAAGATGCCCTGCTCTATGCAGTGTAATTAATGGAATGCCTGCCTCCAACATGACAGAAAACTTTTTTTTCATCTCTCAAATAGTATAGTAATATGGGATCTACAGTGAGAATATGTGATGTAATTATGATTTGTGACATATGTATTGTTTCTTTACTAGGAGTGGAAGATTCCTTAGGCACTTTTAACCATTCCTGTATTGAAAATTTTGCAAATGCCATTTAAGCAATTAATAAACCCACTTTTCTGACCTTAAGCTTTCAAACAAGAGTAGTATTATAATGTTATCCATCCCTGTTTTTCACTAAGCAATTCTTGAAAAGTCATAATTCCTGAGATTAATCCTTTCACCTGTCTGAGAACTATATCATATTTCCTGATGAGTTTTGTATCCCCTGTAATGAGATTTTTTTTTCCTGCATATTTATTCTTCACAGTAATTTTACTTGGCTTTGTTGATATCCCAGTGGAAATGCAGCACTGCTTGTTAAATCACCAAACGGGCTATGTCAAGAAGCAATAATGGGCTTTCAATAGTAAGATGAAATGTCACTGTGATCTTAATTTGCTTCTCAGTGATTAGGGATGGCAAGGAGTTCCTAGTGGACTGGACAAACTATTCTGCATAATTAAGAATAGTAAGGTTATCAGTGGTCTTGAAATTTCTTCTTTGTAGCTAAAGCAAGGATAAAGCTAATCATTCAGTCCTATTTATCTTGCAGCCTGTGACTGTGCCCATACTCAGAACAACTGTGATGCTGCTTCTGGTCAATGCATTTGTCCCCCTCACACTCAGGGACCAAAATGTGAAATCTGTGAAGAAAATCACTGGGGACTCTCACCTGAACTTGGATGCAAGGTATGATTGGCTAACAAAACAATAATTTGTCTTATGCTAGAATCAGAATTGTGCTCTATTTTGAGAACTTCAATCTTTAGGCTTTATAGCAAAGCGTCAGTGCAATATGCTTACAAAAAAAATCAGATTGTAAAGTGTTCATTGAGAACACCTTCTAAGAAAGCTGTCTTTGAAAACATTAATCAGTGTGCCTGTTCTGCAGAGATCCTGTTAAACTTTTGAAGCATGTGTTCTGACTTTTAATTGCTTAAATACTGCTACTAAAACGGATTTATAGCAGCAATTTGCAGTAAGGAACATAGTTTCTGTCTTAATCAAGGAGTGATGATGATATGGTTTCAAGAACAATAAAATCTAGCTTATCTTGAAAGTCATTGCATGCTTTTTTTCTGCATATTTGTGAGGTAATTACTATTTCATGAACAGAAAAGTAGTAACTGCCATTATTTCAGCATAGTATTTATGATTAAACTGTAAAATGTCATGTCCCTACGGATCCAAGAAGTAGCAACCATGTACTCAATTAAGTTCATACAGAAAATTCTTGACAGATGTGGCATTGAGCCAATCTTTACTTTGTAAATGTTGAGATTTTAAAAAGCTTCAGAATTACTTGAATGTAATGGGTAATTTCAGAGGAGAAACCACAAATACAATCAACTTGACAATGTCTGTCATTATATGCATTAAGTACTTGACAAGGCTCAGCCAAATTGTTTTCTTTTGTTTATCTTAATTTCTTAGAGTAAGGATGATAGAATACTTGTGTAATAACTCTTCAGGGTTTACCATCTTAGTGATTTATAGTAACTTACTTGGCAGGTGCTCTTTATTTAAACCACTGCTTTGGCAGCTACCAGCTACTGTCATTCTTGCCTAATGTTCTGCAAATGCAGCCCACTGCTCCCTGTGCATTTCTCATGAAATGTGCCTTTCATAAGGTAATCAGTAACAGTTCACATTTAGTAAGTTACTTAGCATTTCTTTTGGTTACTGTAATGAATATGAATTATGCTAAGGTAATGTAGATGCAGCAGAAAATACTTAGATCCGCAGGCAACAGTCCCAGCAGAGACTTCATTGTGTGCAACAGTTAGCTGTGATAAATTGAGATACAGTGCAGTGTCTACAGGCAAGACTGGGAATTGCTCTTGAATTTTCTCTACAGGGATGAAATAGGGGAGATGGTATCAGAAATCCAGCTGGTCTGCTTTTGCAATAGACTGCTTTAGTGGGATACTTCATCTGTCTCCATTTCTTGCAGTTTTCTTGGTATTCAGCATCCATTTTTGGGTGCAGTGATGGAGCAGAGCTCCATTCAAGTGTGCTGCAGCAAAGCCAGTTGTAACTTAGTGTCTTTATTTTTATCACATGTAATTAGAGATTGAAGTACATGTAAATTCTTCTTTAAAGAACGTTAGTATTAAGATCTTTATCACATTTATAAAACTATTGTATTTATGGATTTCTTTTCTCCAACACCCTGATCAATGTTTTAAATGTAGTCTTTTGGATTGTTTTTTTTTTTCTGGAACACATTCCTACAGCTCCCTTGATTCTGAATCCAGATATGGGAATCTACAGAACTTCTTACTTTTTGCCTTCCAATGTTTACTAGAAATGTATTTTTCAAATACTAGCCAAACAACTACATTTGTATGTGGAAGTTCTTCCCTTTATTATTGTACACTGGTTACTGACAAACACAGAGCTTTAAGGGCTTCTCAGAAGTAATTCTGATGTTTTTCCTATAAAAAGGTCGATTTTAAAATCAAACATTTATGAACATTTCTTTTTATCTAAGGCTTGCAACTGTAGTGACATTGGTTCAACAAGTCTCCAGTGTGATGTATTGACGGGTCAATGCCAGTGCAAAGTTGAATTTGGAGGACAAAACTGTTCCAGGTGTGCATTAGGCTACAGGGATTATCCAGACTGTGTTGCCTGTCACTGCGACTTGAGTGGAACCAAAAAGGAGATGTGTGATGACACAGAAGGACTTTGTGGTTGTGAAGAAGAAACTGGCATCTGCAACTGCAAGGTACTGAGGTGATCAGACACTTTTGGGACAGTTTTCTGGTCCTTTATTACATTGAAGTAATGCAAGGTATAAGGCGGAAAGGACTTCATAAGGCAATCTACATCCCTTCTTTGAGAGATTTCCAAGTACATTTAAATCA
Source organism: Turnix velox (assembly GCA_013400935.1). Taxonomy (NCBI): domain Eukaryota; kingdom Metazoa; phylum Chordata; class Aves; order Charadriiformes; family Turnicidae; genus Turnix; species Turnix velox. The sequence continues at coordinate 182,759 of VZTY01006491.1, read as the reverse complement.
CCTTTAAAGGATTTTCCATGTCAGCTGTAAACAGATCTTACTACTGGTCAGCTGTGTTAAAAACTACCAAATGAGGTTCTTTGCTTTGGACTGACACAAAATGACTGTAGGCAAAAGAGATAACAATGTTACCAAAATGACTTTGTTATTTCTATTCTCAGAAATGCTGGCTCTCCTAGTCCTCTTTGTTTTGTTTAGCAAAGCCAGATAATTTTATTTCCATTTTGCGGTCATAAAATTATTATGGCAATGCACTGAAGTTTTCTTTTAGACAGAATTAGTGGAATTTGATGTCTGTTAAGTAGTCAGGATCAAGACCCATTGTATGTCTAACAAAAAAAAAATTAGCTGAATAATGCTGAATCCTGCATAAGTTTACAAAAGAGCCATTGTATATCTGATAGAAAAATACCTGCTCTCTGTCTATAGTCTTGTATTGAACTTGCCATATTTCATGACTACGGTTTCAATGCAGGCCTAAATTCAAATAGATTGTGTTTGATCATGGTAAGATCCATGTGTTTTTTCTGTATTAAGTGAATTTTTGTACCTTCTTCTTTCAGAGTCCTGTTTTTTTGTGGATTAGTATTATAAGATAGTAATGAATGAGGATGCATTTGACTTGGATTTTTCTTTTGCTCCTGCATTTCTATCTGCCTCCATTTGAATACAATGGAGCACATGAGTTCTGGAGCAAAATTTTAATGAATTTTATGAAATATATGAGTATTCTGACACAGAGATTTGGTAGTGTAGATTTCTCTGAAAAGATGAGAATCTGTTCTTGAAAGAGTGACAGAAAACAGTTTACTTCAAGGCAACAGATGTATGTCTTCATAAGTCTCTCAGACTTCTGGTTAAAGATGCCAGTGGGCACTGACTGTAGTTCCGGTTGTTTCCTCAAACTGTGAGTTTTAACTAGAAAATCAAATACATGAGTATGTATCTTGAATGTTCTATGTATCAACAAAAACAAAAAAGCATTGGGAAATGACAAAAATGATGTACTATATAGGAAAATGTAATAGATAAAATAGTTAACTTCCTATTGTATATTTTTTCTTCCAGAAAGATCTGTCTTTCAGCAAATTAACTTGACTGTGCTGTTATATTTGTTTTTTTTTCTTTATTTCCTACAGGAAAATGTATTTGGTTTGCAATGCAGTGAGTGTAAACCTGGAACTTTTGCTCTATCTGCTAGCAACACACTAGGTTGTACTCCATGTTTCTGTTTTGGGATGTCCACATTTTGTTCTGAACTAGAAGATCATGTGAGAATTCCTGTAAGTAGAGTGACACAGAGGTAGAGTACTGACAGAGGTTGGTGTTATTCTCAGGTTAGATCCTTTATTGGTGTGCCTAAGGTTGCATGGTTTTAATGAATTGTGTTGAGTGTAATAGGGTAGCTTACAGTGGCAATGGCATATGGCAGAAAAACCAGAAAGCAAGGGGCACAGAGTCATAGTCTTATTTCTCAAACCCTGTGTTTCAATTTTGCTTTTTAAAAATCATAAATATGAAATGTGTTTCGCAATTTATTTTTTGTTTGGGCATTTATTACTCTAAGATGGACTACTGATGGTCTCAAAGCAGCTAAAAATATTAATAGTTTGTTACACTGACTTACTTATGTTCAATGAGCCTTCTGTTCTTTGCGTTGCAGATAACCTTAACTCCAGATCAGACCATTTTGCATGTAGTATCTCAAAGTAACCTAACTGGGACAGTGGAAGGAGTGTTTTCACAATTTCCTGATATTTTACTGGATGCTGCAATAATCAGAAAACAGTTAAATACAGAAACGTTTTACTGGAGGTTACCAGAGCAGTTTCATGGAGATCAGGTAATACAATTAAATAATTTGAATGCCTTGTAGATAATTTCATTCTTGCATAAGAGCTGCTCCTTTATTAAATAATAGTCACTTTGACTTGATAAGATTTTTCTGCATTACTTATGTTCTTGTAGGTCATAATATTATAAACATTCAGTGGCTTAACTTATTTATAGCAAGCACAAATGGTATGCTTACATTATCCTTTCATAATGAGATTTTTCTTGACCTTGTAAATAGCTAACACCCATATTCAATTACCATGTTACTCTTCAGAGATCATATTGGGTGAGAAAGAGTGACATTTGCAACTCTACTTCAGACACCCAAAAGAGTTTTTAGCTTTAATACTAGATTCAGTATACAGATCATGGAAACTCTGTTGCTTAGGAATTAAATGAAAATTGAGTGCATGCCTTGAAAGGGCCTAAAAGAAGAAACCAGAACTGCTTTTCAGAAATATGCACTTAACCTTGGTGCAAAAAACTTGTGGAATATGAATCAATTTTCTAGTTTTATTGCCAATTCTTCAAAGAGCTGGCAGTTTTCAAGCCTTGTGATGATAAAATATTTTCAGCTGGTAGCTCTAACCTTGGAATAAATAAAATAATTTTTTTACAAAAACAGCTCATGGCCTATGGAGGGAAGTTGAAATACGCTGTTGCTTTTTATGCTTTGGATGGCTTTGGAACCTCAAATTTTGAGCCACAGATCCTAATGAAAGGAGGTCACACCAGCAAGTTGGTCATCTATGTAGACATACCTTCTCCAGAAAATGGAGTAAGAACTGACAAGGAAGTAGAAATGAAGGAGGTAAGCAAAAGCTCCAGATATTTAATAAAACACTGAAAAATGCATATCTGATTTCAAATAAACTGAGAGCACTTGGCTTAAAATGTATCTATTGTAGGGCAAAATGGCTAGCAATGGCTACAGCAGCAAATTACTTTTTGACATAGCTTTCACTTTTGGAAGTGTTGAAGGTGGTGTTGTAGGCAAGCTTTTCAAATACAGACTTGGAATTCAGTAATGAATGGCAGGCATCCAGGTATTGTCTTTCTCAGGCAGTCTTATAATTTTGTAGCCCATATGTTATGCTCACAGCCCAGGAGCATCATAGGTGGATGTATCATTGCCTAGCAGGAGCAAAATGTTGCTCCAGTGGACAATTTCAGAGGAGATAATAATGTCTTTCTTCGGTCTCTGCGCCTCTCTGCTGGCTGAGGCCGAGGTTGAGGTGAGGTCTAGTCTCTCTTCTTGATAGGAGGCAGGACACAGTTACAGTTATATTTGTTAACTGCTCATAAAATGGCTTCTGTGAAGTCCAAGTCTTGGCAGTCTCAATTCTCCAGATCTAGCCAGAATAAACTGCCATACAGGCCTTGACTGCTTTCCTCTAGAAACTAGTCATGGAAGTTGAGAGCAAGGAAGGAAGGAAGAGGATATAAATGATTGTGTTATAAAATATAACACAATGATGTAAAACCATGTCTTGTGTAATGGAGAGCAAGAATTTGGATTTTTCTGGAAAGTAGGGCTTAGATGTAGTCACCATGACTGTATTTCAGAAGGGACAAGGAGGAACAAAGAGCTACCTTGAAGTGAGTTTTAATAATGTGTTTTGCATTTCCTTAGGATTCTTGGAAGTATTATAACTCTGTGTCTGACAAGCCCGTCTTACGTTCTGACTTCATGTCAGTGCTAAGCAATGTTGAATATATCCTTATCAAGGCAGCTTATGGCCAAGGATTACAGCAAAGCAGGTAAAGAAAGCAATCTCTATTCTCATTTACTTATTATGTTGCATTTACTGTAATTTAACCTAGAAATAGTCCCAACTGAACTATACAAGAAAGATTAACTCAAATTAGAGAAATTTCCAATTTCCTCTTACTGTCTATAATGGCAGCAGAATCCATTTTTAATTTTTTCTGTGCAACACTGCTTTTCTCTGCTGCTTACTTGATAGAAAATCTAATAAACAAGTGAAGAGCCTCAAAAGCTGATGCAGTTTCCATTTCCAGATGTGGACTGTTTTTGGTTCACAGGCCTTCACTTACATTTTTGTTAGCTCTTTCCAAAAACTTGTGGGACAAAACATATGCATTTCTGCCTAGTGTCTCTGAAGCAGAAATACGTACTCTTTTATGGCGACTTTGTCAATTTTTGCAGACCAATAGCTTCAACTGATTAGACTTTGAAGTACCTGTGATTTATTTGTTGTAGATCCTGAAATTCCCTAAGTATGAAAAGAATGTTCAGGTTTTATGCTGAGATATTTGCATGGGCAAAATGGCATCATGGGAAATCATGCATGGCATGACCTTAAAGCATGGAAATGTTTAGGTCTTAGTTTTGTTGATATTTCTCCAGATATTCATGATCTCTTCTACACATATTTTATAGAATTGCAAATATCTCAATGGAAATTGCAGTGAAGTTTGAAGAAATGCATCAAGGCAGAGCTAGAGCTGATCTTATAGAGCAATGTAGATGTCCTACAGGTTATGCTGGATTGTCCTGTCAGGTACAGAATCCTTGAATATTAACAGTGAGATAATTTTTTAAAATGGTTTCTAGAATTGCTTGTAGTGGGATCATACATTTTTAAAATTTTACTTCCCTTACAAATAGAGCTGTGCTCCAGGATACTACAGGGGAAAGCATACAGAACTTGGCATAAAAGAGCATCACACTCCAATAAGACCTTGTGTCCCCTGTCAGTGCAACAACCACAGTGAAACCTGTGATCCTGAAACTGGGAAGTGCTTGGTATGTGCTATTTATACATTTTTCCATTGTTTTCATGAGGGCATACTGGGGAAGTTATCTATGAAAGTGGTTTCTAGGAGAAATATATGGCTGCACTATCGGTATAAAGTGCAATTTCAACTGCAGCTATGAAAAATGGAAAATCTGAGTAGTATTTCCATTAGGATTCCCTCAATAATACTACCAAACTTTTTGGGAACTAGCATCTTCTAAATTAATTGTTTTAGTTTTCATTTTACTTTTAAAAATAATTTGTGTACCAGTTCAGTTTTTCTGGGAGGCTTTTTGGGCTTCTGTCCAGACCTTGACAAAATCTGCTTAGACACACACAAAAAAAAGTCAAAGAATCAGTGAGCCCTACCACACTACAGGCTAGGTTAAAGTCAAATTCTTTGTCCCTCAGAAGGAGAATCTTCTGAACAGGTTTAAGTGAGGCTTTTTTAACTCCTGGAGATGAAAATAGTATAAAGATATGCCTCAACTAAGCTAATTTTCTTACTTCTCTCGTTTTATCCCAAAGATTGCAAAGAGAGACCGTGTCTGTCTAATACATTGCTTCTCTCTTGTGGGCTGACAGCCCTGTGGGCAGCAAATTCTTAGCTAACCATTAAGTCTGCTCTTTAATGTGGCTTGGTATTTCCTCAAGCTTTTTTTCAGTACTTTGTTTTTTCCAGTGGTGATTTGTTTAGTTCAAAGTCAGCTTCTGGTGTATTCACTCATGGGAACGGTTTTAAAAGTGAATTTCCTTAGTCCTTCAGGCTTTTGTAAACCTTTCTTTCTCTTTTATGCTTGTCATAAAGTTCTTAATTCTATAAGGCCAAAATTTATAGATCTTTCACACTAGTGAATACTGATCATTCTGCCTCTCAGCTTCTTTTTTTCATGAGTGGCGCATGACTCATGTTAAAATTACTATTTAGACATTTACAGATCAGTAATGCAGGTAGAACAGGTGATTTTCATGTTTGACTCTTGCTCCTGTACACTAGGAGACTGCGTTGCTGCCACTTACTGTCTTCAGCTGACCTCATATACTCTTAAGAATATATACCAAAAAAAAGAAAAAATGGGGGGAAAAAAGGAGAAACTGAATTTTAATCACTTTGGAGACCAGTCAAATTGTACTTATGATGCCAATTAATATTAATATCACTGTCTTTTCAGTATTGTTAACAAATTAAATATAGTGTCTGTGGATAGTCCTTGGTTTATTGCATTTAAATGCTTTTGTAGAAATATTGGAAGTTATATTATTTTTTGTCCAGCTCTCCTGTTTTCCTTTGATTTTTTTTTTTTAATGATTTTTTTCCCCCTGCTCAGCTGTGATTTCCTGGCCTGAATTGGATTCCTAGGAGTAGAAATCTGGAAACCTTAATAGAAATTCAGAAGTGAAATTAGGGCAGTTTGGCTGAGGGGGCAATAACATAAGAGAAAATATGCTGGCATTCTGCTAATTTTTGCAGGAAAGGTTACGTCCACTCGGAGAATACTGACCAATGAGTAGTGACATTTAAAGAAGATTGTTGGGAATTGCATATGAGTATCAACTAGGAGAAGACAATTCCTCTTGTTTGTTGTTGTTCTAAACTATCTGAATTCCTTTTTGTATATCAGAATTGCAGAGATAACACAGTTGGTGATCACTGCAGTGCTTGTGCTCCAGGCTACTATGGGAAAGTAATCGGATCTGTCAACGACTGCTCTCTCTGTGCCTGTCCCAGAGCCAACCCTGTTAGGTAACCAGAATGTACTAAAGCCCATGTATATTTTAGCATTCAGGATTTTGTGTGCTTTATGTCTCACCCCCTGCTCCCCCTAGTGCTCTGACAACAGGTGTTTACAGTCATTACATGTCCTTAATTTTTAGATCTTTGAAAGCCACCTATTTAGGAAATGGAGCTTACATTCTGCGTTCACTGATAGTGGCAATTTTGTGAGGTTTTAAAATAAAACTAGATGAAAACTTTTTTCTCTAAAAGTATATCAGCAACATAGAATGTTTTATAGATAATGGAGTTAGTTGCTCTGACATGATTCAGTTTCAAATGTGGTTTTCTTTATTAAAAAAAAAGAATGCTTTTGTATTCAGGCATCCTCTAATGAGATCAATCCTAGGGGAAGAACAAGTACCCTTTTGTTTGAAATTTGTACATCTGTTTGTTTGGTAGAGGAACAGTTAACTTCATAATTTGAAAATCAAAATGCTGTGCAGCCTGTTTTTCTTTAGAAGCTTGAAAAGTATATTTGCTATTTGCTTTGGGATAATTGAATCAGAGTCTAGCAACTCTGATGTTCCCATACAAGTCTGAGTTAGATATATATTACAGTCATATCATGCAGCACCCATTTTTCATTGTGTTACCTTTTAAAAAGAAGTTTCTTCAGTATTTGGTACAGTAAATGAGTCACAATGGGAAAACAAACTTTTCAAGAAACACATAATTTAAAATACAAATTCTAGGTCACTCTACTAGATTGTACAGAGGATGCTGTTGCTCATGATATTTAGAGCATCACACTCCAAGTAATATTGGAATTTTTATGTTCTTCCATTTATGTGCTAGCCCATAATTTTTTATCCTTCCCCTAGCTTTAGTCCCACTTGTGTCCTGAAAGGTGTTGAGGATTACCTCTGTGATGACTGTCTCCCAGGGTACGAAGGGCAGTACTGTGAAAGGTAAGTTAAACATGATGGCTTCATTTATCCCCAACTCTCAAGGATGGTTTGATTAATGCAAGCCATATTTATAGTCAGAGTAAATAATTCAGCATTCACAAATAAATAGGTGAGTGAGTGCTCAAGGACTTAGGTTGATTTGTTAGTTACTGTTAAAAACCCACTACTTAAAAACATATCAGTGATTTTCAAAGATTTAAATAACATAGAATTTCATGATAAATATCCCCTGATGTTCAGTGTCCCATTCCTCCCTGTGTAGGTGCTCCCTTGGCTATTATGGTGACCCTCAGCTTCCCGGTGGCAGCTGCCATTTGTGTCAGTGCAATCCAAGTGGCTCTGTTCATGTTAACTGTGATCGTGCAACTGGCCAGTGCCTCTGCAAGCAAGGTGTGACAGGGCAGCTCTGTGAAGAATGTGAACCAAGACATCTTCTTGTGGAAGATGAGTGTGTTTGTAAGTGGTTTTCAAATTGTTTACTTTCCTAATGGGTTTTGGTCTATCTCACTGATGTTTATGTGCGCGTGATTATCTTGTGAATGATTTTATGTAGTAAGGGCTTATTCTTTCTATGAAAGAGATCTGAACAGCTTAACAGTTCTGTAAAACAGGGGATGTTGGACTAGGTAATGTCCAGAAGTTGCCCTCAATCAGTCTGTGAACACAGTGGAAACTACAGTAGAGATCATATCATCAGACAAGCGGTTTATTCTTAAAATGGATTTTGTAGCACAGACAAGTTTAAGGGGAGATAATTTAAATTATTTTTTGCTGCCTGTAGCATACCTTTATTTGTTAGAAAATACTGAATTCCTGTGTCATTAACCCTTTGGATGTGAGGTTCCTGTAATCATACTTCTATGGTCCAGAAGTATAGGCATTCTCCACCAATAAGTACATACATTCCGCCAATAATTAGTCATGTAATTCCTTTTAAGAAGATGGGTAGCAGAAAGGCACAGCAAGTACAATAATCTGCTTTTACAATGAATTGAGATTTAGGACTTAGGTTTTGCTTTGTAGAATTCAAAGAAACCCCAAATAATAAATAGAATTATACCACTACAAGCTTGAATTTTCTGCCTTTCTAACCTGTTTGTCTGAGAAATCATCCTGGGTTTATAGCAATATAGCTAAATAGACTCAATAAGGTTGCATTACAGCAAGTAACTCAATTGCCAGCAGGATCCTCAAGCCTTCAGTGTGTACTGACCAAAGGGCAGTATATTTGGAACAGGTTCACTCTATACTCAAAATTACTAAATCACTGTTAACACAAGAGATGAAGGCACATACTGTATAAATCAAAATAAATTTCAGTATTTGGTGTTTTCTTTTTCATGCTAACATTGCTTCTCTTTAAATGATTTATTAGCTTGTGATGACAACTGCACAGGAGTTTTGTTAAACAGTCTGGATGATCTCAACAAGGCCATACTTTCAGTGAACCTCACTGGTGTTGCCCGTGTACCCTACGGGATATTGTCAGAATTGGAGAATGCAACAAAACATCTGAAGGTAAAAGGAAAAAATAGTAGAAATACTTAGCACACCTTTCCAGAGAAATCTGCAGCCACTCCTGCGTGCCAGTAATTACATAGAAACCCTCCTGGAGTTTATGACTTGAACGTGTGTATGTGTAAACGGTACCTAATTAAGACCATTATGTTTGATATAGAACTATACCTTAAATTACTTAGGTACCTGTATTTTTTTTTTAGTTGTTGTACTAACACTTAAATACACGAATCAATAAAAATTTCAGTCAGCACTGTGCTATATTTCAGTCACATTGTGCTATATGTACATGCTTCATGAGGATCAGTAGGTTAGTGCCCAGATCCACTGAGACAATAAGGGGAATAATTTTCAGCAGTTAAATCAAGCTGATTCTTGTCCCTTTGCTGAAGAGCTGCCAAGGTGTATATCTCAACGCTGTTTCTCTTGGAGTCTTTGGGAGGTCAGTGTCCGGCAGGCTGCTTCTCAATTAGCCAGCAGTTTGCTTTCTTGTGTGGCAGTCCAGGTGCCTTCCTCTGTCCAATATCACAGGTCAGAAAAGCCAGGTAGAGTATTTCAGTGATGGACACTTTCAGATGGCTTGAACAAACTTCCCTTATAGCTTCTCTGCCCTTCAAAGCATGAAATGCAAAATTTTGTAGTTCTAGAGGGTCATTTAATGCTGCTGAGGATTAAATTAATGTGTTCTCTGTACAAAGCCAGAGGTAAACAAAATCCTCCCTGCTGCATCACCACTTAAATCTGCATGGTTATTGGTAAGTGTCTGCTCAGCAGTAAATCAAGACAAGCTCTAAGACAGAAACAAATCTATCTTCTTTGTATTCCAACATACCACAACAAAATCAAAATAATATGAGCCATCTTTTGCCACTGAACTCCACAAATCAAGAGTTTGAATTAGAATTTCTTCTAAGATGTAAGCCAGACTGAATTCCAGTCACTTCAAAATGCTAATAATTACAATATTTGAAGGCAAACTGATTAAATTGCATGTTTATGCTTCAGCAGAGATACTCTTATCCTTTAACTTTAGTTGATAATATTTTATTTATAAAGCTTCAGTTATGCTTTGTTTATGTTGTAAGGCATAAAAATATTGAATTGTTGTAATATTGTAAGGATACAAGTGACTTGCTTCCTCTAATTATTTTGTATTATTTTGGGAGCATTGTCTCCTGCAATTATAAAGAGTACTCAATATGTAGCTTTTATTTTGAACTTCAATTATATAACAAATCTAATTATAAAGTTTCCGCTTTATTACCTACATTTTTTAATATTAAAATCAAACCCAAGCCAGCTGTCTCTTTCTTGAAAGTGGGATGCTAAAAGTGATACTAAATCACTTCTCTTTATGTCAGGGCACAATGTTTTTTATACAGAATAATCATGAGAGTAAGTTAGTAGCCTTGCTATTTTGTCTCCATTCTCTCTAATGTAAGATTAGTTTCCTTTTGCCTTGCACCTGAATAACTGTAACCAGAAGCCCCAAAATTCCCAAGTCTACTTGTGAATTACAGATCTTCCTTGAGGGACTGTCCCCTGCATTATGTTGCATCTTTGCCTCGTCACTCAGGAACTCCAGTATTTCCTCTTTTTCTATTCACCAGGTGTGGATCTTCCAATAAAAAAGTTATCAAAAAGCATCATTGCTTCTGTATGTCCTACCCACCTGATGACTTAAGTTGCTCTTTTTTATTTTAATTAAAGCCTCCTGCTTTACTCCTCCTGACATGCCTAGTCATGCTTGCTGTCCAATTTTGTGTTTTTGAAAAGGGCTTTTAAAGAAACTTTGCTGTGCTGTATCCCAGGAGGCTCAAGAGCTTTGGCTTCTTTTCCTCAGGATGAGAAAAGACTTAGAAATACCTGTTTTACATAAAACTGTTGGGTAGTTCTGTCTATTACTTTAAAAATGGAATTATACTTTTTATGACTCTATGATATTTGGCTCTGAAACATCTGAAATCTAAAAATTACTTTCCTGGAATGGCACACTTTCTGAAAGATGCCTCAAGTTTCCTTGCATCTTTAGAGAAGTGTTGTTCTGTTGCCAGGCCTTGACTGTATCAAATACAAAACAATTGGGTACAATGGCCTATTTATTGCCACATGGAAGAGTTTTGAATTGACCTTGAAATACAGCCTCTTATTCCCTCTTATTGGTGAGAGGATCTGCAGGGCTGTTTGTGATAACTTTTTGCATCTGGAGGACTAAAATCTTCAACTACTGAGTGCCGTGCACTGGATTTTGGCATGGAAACAAGGAGCTTTCCAAGGTCATCCTCACAATTGTACCCTAGATGCAGCTGTTTGGCAAGATAAGCTGCTGATACAGTAGCAGCTGTGGGTCTGGATGGAAGCATTTAATTTGATGGGCTTTGGAACTTCTCAAAATAGCTTATTTGGGCAGCTCAGACTGTGGCAAAATTAAGAATCAGGAAAGCAGAAATTACGCTTATTTCTTAATAGTCAATTGAAAGAATAATATATCTGGATCCTTGGTTTTTTATATAAATGACACTATGTATGTTTTCTTATTTTAAAACTGTGTGCCTAAAATTACTTTATCTTATGCATTTTGTAAATCAGTCTTTTAAAACAGAAGTAATCTAAATAGTGTGCATAGTTATTTTCTTTACAGACCTTCTCTGGCCACATAACAAATTATTGAAATTACAGCACTGTTTCTTCTTGTTTCTTATAGAGAACTGTTGTTTCTAGAGAAGATCCAGCTTACTCATTAGCTACAGCAAAAGAAAGTCTTCTCAGTTTATCAGGAGGAATTGATCAGCTGCATGAAGTGGTAAGTGCTGGTTTCCTTTTTTTGTAGCCTTTCTAGAAAAATCCTTTGAGATTTTTGTAGTGTGGTATATAAATGCTATATAGCTATTTAGAAATTATTTTAAATCTTCAATGGAAGAGTAGAGTTCAATGGAAGATTTCTGTCTATTCTGTGGTCTTTCTGAGGAGGGGAGTTAGTTGGTCTGTGAAATACTTCTGTGAACTACAGTGCTTCATGATATTGTATAGGAGATTTACAAGGTTTCTGTAAAGTTCAGAAGCTTTTTTACTGTCATCATTTTATGCATTAAAACTGGAAGAAGTCAGATACTTTCTCATCACTAGTATTAACACGTGGAGCTTATTCAAATAATTCATAGCTCGGTTTTCACCAAAAAGTGTTTGGTGCCTACAGTATTGTTTTGGACATGGTCTCAGCAGAAGTAAATTTGTTGAAAATCCACTGAAAAGCAGACAACTTTTGTATTCTTTATTCAGTTTTAACATATGAAAAATCATAGGTAGAAAACTGACAATAGTACTTCACCTGTAGATCTCAATTGCTGACTGCACAAATCTAAAATCTTCTGTTCTTACTCTAACAGTGATGTTACTGCTGAAACTGAAGTATCCAGAAGAGTGATTTTCTTAAGATAGATTAGTTACAGCTAAAACAAAATATGTAATATTTACTGTGGTAAAGAAAATTTCAGTAGTTATAATCTTAATGATTATGAAAACAATGAAAACAATTGAACAGAATTCTTTACTGATATTGGAGACTGGAGCTTTCAATATAATTAAGGCATATGGAAGCATCAGAGGTTTATGAACCACCTACATCTACCTCATCAAAACTCATTGTTTCCTCTCACAAAGGATTCTCAGTATTGTGAAAAAGTGTGAAAGACACAGACTGATGAATTAATTATATTTGTCTTCTAGGAGAACTTTCAAATATTATATCTGATTTTTTTCTAGTCATCTAAATTTTTGAAAAAGGCTTGGCAACTTAACACAACGACTCATGAAACCAAGAACAGAACTCAAGAAGTGATTGCGTTTATTGACTCAGTACATACAACCATCAAAGGTATCCTGCTTTTCAGCTATTTCCACTTTACTGAATTTAGAAGGGTATTTCCTTCATAACTGTTAAATAACTATTTACATGGGAAGTCCTTCAGTTTGGACAAAGGGTTCTCATATACTCTTTTTTCTAATGGTGTGACTTAATTGTTTACTCTCCTACTTAGTACTTGCTGAAGTTGCTACGTCACTAAATGAAACACTGGGCCTGGATCTCCCACTGTCAAATGCTACATCTCAGAGACTACAGGATGATATTTCTACCCTTTTGGATGACTTGCGCAAGAAAGATTTTGTTCAGCAGCATCATAATGCTACCAATGTCCTAAAGTAAGCTTGTTCCAGAGAAAAATATACAATACTGCATTTTGGAGAAATGTCTAGTGAAGTATTGTGCCACAAGAAGAGGCATTGTGATGGGTAACTAGCTCAGGTGGAGCTTTATGAATGCTGAATTTGGAGTTTTTAAATTGACCATATTCGAGCATCCCGTGTGATAAATGTAGCCAAAGCTTGCTAAGTTGGATGTGATACAAAATTCTGTTTGAATAAGTGAAAAGACTCACTGGTTTCAGTTTCATTCAGATGTGGCTCTTACACACATCCCCTTGTTGGTTTTGGCTAGGAAAGGCCTTGACTCAGTAAAGCCCAGGACACATCAGGTCTGCTGAAGGACACAACGATTTATTGTCATTGGAATATGTATCACATAGATTTGCAAAGCAAACAAGCCTGTTTAGGATTCTACTCCATTGCCTTGATTTGTCCTTGGTTGAAAATGGGTTTTAAATGGCTTGTATCTTCATAATTTATTAGTGCTTATTGCCAGACTTGGCAATATAAAATCACTTGACTCCTCTGACAGTCAGCAAAATTTTTGTTCCAACCTCAGAAATACTAAGTATTGCCCTAGCCCACCAAAAACTGGAACAAAGTTAACATCTGCTTTGAGACAAAATTTAGCCCAGAGTGGAATATTTCTGAAAATAAGACTTTTCTTAATGTGTGTTGAATTAGGCAGGATAGAAGGTTCATACTGGCAGCATATCTGATTGGCCACAACATACTTCTGTGCTTATCCTTGTACTTAATATTGAATTGCATAGAAGCTAAATGGGATAGTAAAGTACCACTTATATTTATTAGGAAGTTCAGATAGCATTTGTATGTACAAAAATGTCTCAAAATGTCCTCTTGCATAGTAACAGAATGTTCTGACTTTCAGCAGCAACTTTTGAGCTGTTATACATGGCATTTGTAAGTTAGTTTTTTCAATAGCAGGTTTTGTTGAAATACCCAGAAGTTCTCTGAAAAACATCATTTGACACATTGAAGAAGAGAGTTAATAAGACTTGTAAGATTGTTTGCTCTTCAGAGTTTATAATTAAATAGAACTGTAAATTCAAAACTAAAATAAGCATCTTGACTGTATTTTTCAGGGAGTCGAAGTTGCCACATCGCTCACAGTTTACTGCATTTGTACGGACATATTGTCAGGTCTCCCCACATTTGGCAAAGTTTTCAAATAATTTGAAACACAACTTTTTTACTCTACAGTGAAATAGAAGCCATTGCTGTCAGCAATATATCTTCATTCTTGTAGATTTTTTAATGCTGTGGTTTCTGAATGTAAGGATTCTATATTATTAGTTTTAAGAATACATGTAAATGCACATCTGTTCAATAACAGTGATGGAGTGTGTTCTGCTGTATATAACTGTGAAACTAAGTATGATTCTTTTACTTTGGCTGAAGGTCTAGATTATGTAAAAGTATCAATACAGGAATTGCAGATGGCGACATATGTGCTGAGAAAAAAAAAAAGGAACTTTTAGGATCATTTTTGGTTCACTTTCTTCAATAATAAAAACTGTTGGAGATGCAGATGTTCCCAAATAGAGCAGCTGAAATGATTAACAAATGGCAGATTTGGGTATACTTGATATTTCACAGAAAATGTCTGTTACTGATTTCAAAAGGTGAAGTGCAGATTGCTCAATTCAGTGTTCAATTTAATAAGGCTGTTTATTTTTATTTGATATTTAACATTTTCAGGGCTCTTGGATATATATGTCTTTTAGTTATGGTTACTTGTTTCTCACCAGTATTAATCCTCGTAACTGATGCTTTGATTCTATGTTCAAAATGTGAATCACTACATTTAAGATATAGAGCAGTCCCACAGAAATATTTCACAGAGCTTTTGATGTGGAAGATGTCCCAAATAAGTGCAAACCAACATGGCTGATCCTAGCCCCTTTACTTGTAGTCATGACAATCAAAGTTTATGAACTGTATTCTCCCCCACAGTCATTTTTTTGTGTGGCAAAATGAGTAAGTATGAAAACATGTATGTGTATTGTTATATAAAAAAAGAAAGATTTTTGTAAGAAGTTATCTTTAAATTAATTCCACATTATCCCAATTTCACCCCAAGAAATCTGTGCCCAAGTTTCTCCTTTGCCATTTACTTATTTTTCTGATTCTTCTTTTTGTCAGAGCTGCAGAAAATACGTTGGTGCGGGTTCAGAAAGACTTTCTTAAACCCCAGCAGGAGCTTGCTGAACTGAAAAAGGATGCAAGTCAGTTCTTATCAAAGCACAGCAGCAGCTTGCAAAATGCCCAGGATCTGGTGAATAAGGCACTTGCTAACATCAACGAGACCAATCGCTTGTTTCCTCTTATCTCTAGCAACCTGGCAGAGTTAAATGTAAGACTGGACATTAAGCATTGTTGCATAAAAAATACCACAAATGGAAGTGTGTTTAAAAGCTGTTTTTTAGACTTTTATGTTTGCACATGTCTAAACCTGTTAACATATGTAATACCTTTAAAACAGAGGAAACTAGACTGCTGGTTGAAAACAAAAAAAATTGTTTATATAATATGTACACATCTGCATTAGCTGATTTTACAGGTTACTATAAAACTCTTGATTTATGCTGCAGGACAAAAAGCTAAATATAAAGGAAGGTGAAGAAATCTCAACCGTGCTTATTAAAGAAGGGAAGGTCCTTGTCAATGTTGCTGCTGCTCTTGTCCAAGATGTAAAGAACTCTACATCTGTAAGTTCTTAAGCTTTAGCATCCTCTTCAGTTACTATCAAGCATGTTTTGCTATTGAAAACCCATTCTGTTCCACAGAACCTAGAGGTTCACCAGGATGGATTAGTCCTATGGAGCACCAAACTGCGACACCACGTGGATAAACTGGTGATGCAGATGTCTGTGAGAGGAGTTCTTGACCTGGTATACAGAGCCGAGGACCACGCTGCCCAGTTCCAAAGACTTGCAGAAGCACTAGAGAGGTAGGAAACTTGACAAATAGGAGATCAGGCGAGATTTGGTGTCTGTCAGATTTAATTTAAACAGATAGCAGCTTAATCCACTAAAGTAGTTCCCTGCCCATGGCAGGGGAGAGGCACTAGATAATCTTCCAAGGCCGCTTCAAACCCAAACCATTCTTGATCAATTTTTATTCCCCATTCAAAGTGCTGTTTACTTTTAATGCAACGTACCTTTGTTGAATGATATAGAAGGGGCTGACTATTCTTGCATTTCATGTGGCTGACTTAAACGGTAACCAATGAATTATTAAATGCTTGTGGTATGACTAAAGCAGCCTCTTATCTGTGTATGAGTACATCTTGACAATATATTTTGGAATTTCATTAAATAATTATTTCTACCATGCCTTTAATTTGTTGCTTCCAAAGCTTCTTTTGAGAGTGGGTTGCAATTTCGTATCCACTTGATTGCAGTTTTAAAATTTGAAATTTGGCAACACATTCCAGTTAATTCAATAGAAATTATTCTTCTATTCCAGGAATTCTTCTAGGATTCTTTCTTATTTGTCTCTTGAAATCACTGGATATGTGTGTTAAAAGTTAAATCATATCAGATAGTAAGATTTGCATGTATTTTAAGTTTGAAAACAGAAAATTTTGTTCAAAGTAACACTGAGCAACTCTGCTGACAACTGCAGCCAGCTATATTCAGTAAAAGAAAATTCAATATAGAATTGCCTTTAGATGCTTGTGATTTCCTACTGGACTTTGTGTTTTTCTACTTTGCTTTTGAGCTCCAGCTAGGAACATGTTCTCTTTAGGGGATGTAATTTATTTGCTCTTCGTGCAAAATGCAACTTAAGTGTCTTTATAAATTAAGAACTGACCATAGACAATAAGGAATAAAACAAAAAAAAAAACCCAAACCTTCTTTGAACTATTTTGTGATTTTTAAAAAAAAATTTTTTTTTAGTTCAAAACAAAGATAAAAGCCCTTTGTGCAACATGGGGCAAGGTGTGCTTTCAGAGTACATCATGTATTCTAGAAAAATGTGAGTGGTGTAACTCAAGACATGGAATTTAGTTCTTGAAAAAAAATCTCATCAAAAGAGTTACTTGTTCATTTCTTCTTTAGTGGCCTCTCTAAAGTAAGAAATATGACTCTCAACACATCTGCAGCTGTCTATACCCACTCCAGCGTTAAAAGTGTAATTGAAAGAACAGAAAGTTTGGCAGATGATGCATCCAGAATTATGAATGGCCCCTTGGATTTAGTAAGTATCAATATTATTATTTTAATTACTATCATTCCCTTTCTTATTTTGGAAATTTTTTTCTAATTGAGTTTGCATTTGCTGAAATTTGACTCTTCTTCATGGAGTCACATGTGGCAGCCTGTTTCACCAACTGTTATACACCATATCTTGAATCTGCACTCCAAGGCAATAATCATACCAGATTTCACGTCCTGTTTGTGTTACGTCTCTGACATAGTGCTACTTACTTTTTCTCTTGACTTTTTTAAAAGTCTAATGTATGGTCAGTTGAATTGCTCTTGGTTCTAGGAATGTATTTATATCAGTCATATAACTTGCATTCCTGTAGAACTTAGGTTCCCAGATCTTTTGTGCTCCCTTCCACTTTTGGAATTATTCAGACATTGCCTTATTTGAACTGTCTTCCTTCCTTTTCTATCTAGATCTTCCCAGCCACAACTATTCTGCTTAGTGTAGGACTTTTCATAACTACTCGCATGTTTGTCTACTGCCATTCTTCTTCCTTGCAAGATTATAAAGTTGTTATTGAAACAGTAGATTAAAAATACCAGAGCATTTACCAGTCTGATCTTGTTACCTTCATATTATTCTTGTTCTCCCCCATTTATCTCTTTGTGTTTCATGATTGTAAGCCCAAGAAGGAATGGACACTTCACAAGTGTTGTGCTGTGTTGTGTTTACAAGTGTGACTGGGGAAGCAAATATGTGACAATTTATTTTCATGATAGGGTTCAAAATAGTTGGCATTGTTTTGTGACCTTATTTCAGAGCACTCTGTGGGGGGGTCAGACTAGATGGCCTTTGTATGTCCTTTCCAGCTCAACTCATTATATGATCCTCTTATTTGTATAATATAAATCCTTTATTGACTCACAAAGGCATTCAGTGTCACATTCTTGGAACAATGATCACGATTTGCAATTTTTTTAAAATTGGGGCTTAATAAAGTATATCTCATAAATAACAAGCCTCTTCAGTTACTTGAAGTAGACATCCACAAATGTTTTCAGTTGAATTTCTATTTTTCATATGTGGTAACTGATGTCTGTGTTTTTCAGCCAGAGGAGTCTCTTGGTCTTCTTGGAAAAGAAACTCTGCTACTTAGCTCCAAATTTGAGAATGAAGCTAAAAATTTGAATAAAAAAAGTGATGGTCAGTTCACATTTCTATTTTAGTTTCTTTTTCTGTATCATATTTTGTGGCGGGTTTTTAATGTGTTTTTGTTTCATTGATTTTTTTTTTGTAAATGAGCATAAACTAAGGTAAAACACTGCATTTGACTATGTACATATTTCTAATCAATTTAAATTCAAATTAATGTATTATGGAGTTCTGTATTATTTTATTGTTCTAGGTAAGAATATAACTTTTCCCTGTAAATACGTAAAAGATTGGCCTCCACTACATGTCCTTTAACTCCAAGCAGTACATTCTTTGAATGGCTGTTTTTCCAAATGTTACAAAATAAATCATTAGGGATTTTGCAATACATAATTATTGAAGATAATCATTAATGAAAATTTATCAGAGGGATCATGAATTATGCAAGTATGTAGGATGATATGTTTAAATAATAGTTTTTACTTGTTCCTTCTACACAGCTGTAATACAAAACCAAGTGGCACTTTTTCTGCCTGTACAAAGTGCCTTTTGACTCAAATTCCGAAATCACTTTGTGTTTTTGTTTTGTTTTTCTGTTACTTTAAAGATAAAGCAAAGCATTGAGGTCTGCACTATGAGGATACCGAAAGCTAGACAGTGTGTGGGAGCAGAGGCCTATGGAAATTTTGGATTAAATTGGATAGAAAGCAAATGTTTCACGTTGAAAAATGGGTACTTTTAAAACCAATGTCTTTACAAATGTGTATGTATCTTATGTAATTTAGATGGACAAGATACATACCATTTTGTTCCTTTTGTTCCACATGTTTTTTAGTTAAAGGATTCTGCAAATGGATTATAAATAAATTTAAGACAGTTTTTTGAATGGCTTCTGTCAGATACAATAGAAAGCGAAGAGCATCATAAAATCTGTCAGGGTTCACAATCATGGAATCGATTTATAGTATTTTACTGACTGTGTTTCTACCAATTCTGTCTGCTGGAATTGCCCACAGAACATTATTGTTCCTACAGGAACTAGTCTGTGCATATTGCATTCATTTTGCATTCTTGTATGTAAAATGCTCTTTCTGTTTAGAACCCAAAGAAATTCTACTAAATGAGTGAACATTTGTTATCTCTATACATGAAATTTTTGTGGGTTGATTGGTATTTGTTTATACATAGAAAAATCATAATAATTTCTTCCAACAGGCCTCTTACTTCGATTGAATGCATTGAACAAAAAGGTAGAAAAGATTCAGAAAAATACCACTAGAATTGTCAACCAGCTTAATGATTCCCTTTTAACACTAAGAGCATTGCCTAATGGTAAGTCATATTTGACATTTTCCTTATTACAGAACCATCTAGTATGATCCTGATAAAGCCCTGTTCACTATCTCAATTGAGGAGATCTAGCTATAAAGTATACTGGAGACTTACGTGTCCTCCAGCCTTACAAAGAATTTTCTTCATTTTCTTTTTTTTAGTAAATCTGTGAAACATAGTTGGTTTATCAATAATCTCTTCGGTCTTCTTTCCATTTAACACTGCTGTAAATCAGGAGGGATTCTGAAAGCAATTTAATCACACTGATAAGTAGAGAGTGAAGTCCTAGAATATTTAATTCCACATGGACAGAAACTTAGATATTGAACTCCAAGGTTTTACTTTCACTTGATCGCTTTTTTCAAAATATTTTTAAGAATTCTTGTTTCTTGTAACCTACATCTAAATGTTTTCTTGTTGTAAGTGTAGATTTCATTTAACCCTTAAAATGTTTTTTGCGTGCTTTTACTAAACAAAATAATTCTTCTTATTCTGGAGAAAGGCATTCATGGAAAGGAATAGGGAAAATGTCTTTGAAGCTGTGAATGAGTGGGTCTGAAAAGTTTTGTTTTGCTTTGTTTTAATCTGGGAGGATAGTGGTTGTGAAGAGGGATTCCTACACTTTTTCAGGCTCAGAGAATGCAAGGAACAGGGTGAGATTTGGTATAATGTGCTCACTATAGACCTTCTCACTTACAGCTTTCTGTAGGATTCAAAAATATGTCATTCTAGTTGCTCTGGGTGGCAACACTCATTTAGGGAACTTAAAACATACTGAAACTTATATATTGAATAGATCTTTGTTAGGATAGGCAGAATCAAGTTCTCCATCACTGTATGCTGAGTCTATATTACAGTCAGAAATGGTCATGAAAAAATAAAACATTTTTCCTAGAATTCAAAACTTGGATTAATCAAGTCTTCTGATCAAAAGATGTGAAAAACTAATCTAAATGCCACGACACATTCATCAGTTGAGCATAGATTCGTTGGTCTTGATTTGGAGCTCCCCTCACAGATTGAAGAACACAAATTAAAATGTCTCTTTTACTATGAAAGGAACTGACCTGACAGCATTTCTGGTGTTTGGACATTTATTATACATGAAAATATAAGGTTTTTTGACCCTGGGAATTGTGTTTCAGATGCGAAGAAGTACATGCTTGAGGTGCAAGAGCTGGCTGTGTCTGCAAACAGCAGTACTGTGGTGGGTTTAAGTCACTTTGGGGATTTCAGTCAAAAGCTGCTGAACACTTCTTCTACATTGTCCCGAGTTAATGACACATTGAGGAAAACTAGTGAACTTATAACTGATTCATCAAAAGCTGGTAAGTTTGCTGCTTCATTGCTCTTTAGAAATGTCATTGCTTCCAGAAAAAGTACTGATATTCAATTTTAATAGGCTTTGAGTCTGATACACTGAAAGTTTTTTCTAAATAAAACAAAATATACTAACTTTTTAAAAGACCTCACAGGCGCCACATGGGATTCCCATTAAGTATATTCCTTACTGATATTTAAAATTGCTGGAAATGAAATGACCAGAAACGGTCCATTCTGGCTAAGCATTTTAGCAATGAGCAGTACATTTCTCTTTCAGCTAGTGTCAACATCTTATTTATGTTTTTTCAGCAATCACAGTTGAAAAACAAGTTAAGGAAGTTGAAGCACAAGCAAGTCTTTTATTGGATCGTCTGAAACCTTTGAAAATACTTGAGGAGAATCTAAACAAAAACCTGTCTGAAATTAAAGAGCTCATCAGCCAGGCCCGCAAGCAGGCAGCATCAGTAAGTTCCATCATCCCAGATTTAACTGGTCTTTCTTTTGTTTTTAGCAGGGAAGTTCTTTGAGATAAAGAGACAAAAAATATCTGCTGTCAAAGGTTCCTGGTTGTTCTGTGGTCTCACTGAAATCAAAGGTCACTCACTATCTGACGCTAAAAACATGCTAGTGCTGCTGCTGATATGTTTTAGTGTTTTAGCCTCATGTTTTTTATTGCATTTGTGAGTTTATCAGAACAGCAAGGCAATAATTTATTTACTATTTCCTTTTGTTTCCTAGAAATATAATGCATGTCAGAAAGTAATCACAGATATTTTGGTGAGAAAGAGACAAGTGAGGGGATGGTGCTGCTATTCATTTTAGGACAAGATATTAATTTCTTAGCTTGTTTTAGAGACTGTTGATGGATGCCTCCATCTAACACGAAGTATCATTACAAATCTTTTAAGAAGAGTGCCGATTCTAGCAATAAATTCACCATCTGCGCCCTGCCATGTCCATATGATCTTTGGAAGGAGCTACTGTGCATACAAACTACTGTAAATAATATACTTGTTTTAAATCTCTGATCCTCTCTTAAAGACAACAAAAGTGAATCAGTGGTACTATGGGCCTCATAAAATCATGGAGGGAGTATGAAAATGACTTTGTACTCAGTAATTTTTGGCATGCCTTTGGTTTTAGTATGGGTATGTTGTTGTATAGTTTAGGGAGGCTTTATTTTTATAAATAAAAAGGCTTTCAGCTCTTTCTGCAAATCTCATTAATTATAAGGTTTTTGCTTCTCTGTCACAGTCTGCTGAAGCTTAATGAATCCACTGCAGAAAAGAGGGAGTAGTATTTAGTGCAGTGTCATAAACCTCAGAAGCTCCTGGCAGGGTGAAAAGAGGCATTAGCAAAATCCCCTTCTCCCAGGAAGAACTCTTTGAGAGTTTGTTCTCTTGATTTGTAAACTTATACTGGAGGAGAGAAAGTTTTTATATATTTGTGTTCATGCACATATGCCTTTATGTCTTTTATGTATTTATTACAGGCATATTCAATGAAGTTGGTGAAGTTTAGGATTTCCTGTTGTTCAAGTGAGGTTTCTGTCAATGAACTACCAGGCTCCTTGGAGTTTGTCTGCAGTTAGCTTGAATCAGCATACTAGACAGTATTCAAAGGAGTTTGTGATATGACAACTGAAATACAAATTTCTTTATTTAATCTTTAAGAAGTTTAAATTGTAATTCACAAATGTATCTTAATATGATCACATGAACTGTGTTGTTAAACTTTGAAATAACCAGAATTATTGTGGGCTACTTTCCTTACAGATTTTTTTAAAAAAAAACTTTCGACATGACTACAAGTGGTATTTCTTTTTTTATCCCCCACCCAAAACTTTTGAATTTCTGTATCTATATTTCCTGATATAATTTATTATCACAGTGTCTTTTATGATATATGGTCTTCTGACCCTGGAATTAATATTTTCTGAGTTGTTTGAAAATTTTAATTTACTAACTTAAAATATAACTCTATTTGTGAATGCCACACCTAGGATATTGCTAGGATCTAACCCACATAGTAATATTTTGTTTGTATGAAAATATTTCAGCAAATGACTTGCATTTGTTGATCAGAAGCTAAGTACATGTTCCAGAAATACGGGCTGTGTGCAGAGAATTAGATTCCATTCTTCTTTTCCACTCCAGATAAAAGTTGCAGTATCAGCAGACAGAGATTGCATTCGTGCCTACAAACCCCAAATTTCATCCTCGAATTACAACACCTTGACACTCAATGTTAAAACTGCTGAACCAGATAACCTCCTTTTCTACCTGGGTAGCAATGGAAAGGTAAGTTTCTGGTGTACATTTACTGTAGATGTCAAATGTTTTAAATGATCATATATATATATTTCCACTACTTGACACCAAATTAAGTATCCCCATGAGGGTTGAGCCTTGCAGAAAAAAGTTTTCATTTTCATAGTGGTGTAAATGTTTATATACCTTAGATAATTCTCTAAGGTATAATAAAAACACCCAATTCTTTAGTATTGCCTCTTGGGCATGTCATGAGACTTCACCCTTCCCTTTTCCAGGCTGTGCATTAACCTTATGGAGTGTAACACTTTGTGATGCTTTCATAGAGCATGGTGGAACTCAATCAAACAATATACCTGATACCACAGAGAAATTACTTGCATTTGGCCCTCATGAGCATGGTGCATTCACTTGAAAAGTAAAATGATGGCTTACTGTCACATTGCACACTGTCACATCTTTCTTCTCTATATAATGTACAGTTATTAGCCTCTTGTGACTGGCTGTGATATAAAGGTACTTTTTCACTGACTGGTGGTTACTTCACACGCACTTAGAAGTGAAGGTTTCTAAATGTCTACATGGGGGAGTACATCACACGTTTTTATGTATCATTAAAGAAAACATTAATGTAGTTGTATACAAGCTGAGGTTTTATTAAAAGCAAAAATTCATGAAAACTTACTTAATTTTGCAGAAAGTCAACTCTTGTAATGTGCGATTTAGGGCCATGAATCTGGAAATATTTTTTCAATGTTAGATGTTAAAATACACAAACCAGAAACTGTATTTTTAATGCCATGTATTAATTAGCCCTCCTGTTTTTTAGGCAGACTTCCTTGCAGTGGAAATGCGACGTGGTAAGGTAGCTCTTCTCTGGGATTTGGGCTCTGGATCAACAAGAGTGGAATACTCGGATTTTCAAATTGACAACAACAAATGGCACAGAATACATGCAACCAGGTAGTTAAATTAAGAATGGCGTAAATGTTAGTCAGGAAAATAGATTATTATATTTTTTTAGTGAGGTGATGCCTGCATTGTAGAAATACCCATCTACATAGTGAGTAAACATCTACCTAGTGAGTAAACATGGCATAGACAATCTTCTGAGTCAGTTTTCCACTGATTTTTCTTGTCCTTAAAAAGAGAAGACTAAGTCTAGTGATTTTCAAAACTATTTACTAGTGTTTCTACTTGTCAGGTTTGGAAAAACAGGTACAATCAGAATAGAGGAAATGAACTCCAATCAGAAGCCTGTATCTAAATCTGCAACCTCTCCAGGAACAGCAAGCATACTGGATGTTAACGAATCAACCTTAATGTTTATCGGAGGACTTGGAGGGCAAATCAAGGTTAAATTCTGAGATCAGCATTCTGTAAAATATTTTTATAATGTTTGAGATGTACTTTTGACTTGGAAATAATTTCATGAGTTAGTTACTTGAGCAAGAAATGCCAGGTACTCTGAATGTAAGGCAGGATGTAAAGAATGTTCCAGTATCCTGTGTCTGCATGCATGATGCATACATATTACACAATGATTTTTTTTTTAGTTTCCTTCTTCCATGACTTTTAGTTTGGCATTATTGGTTATGCAGTGAGGCATGTAAGTAGGTCAAGGACATAGTAATATTATTTTTTTACTTGCTGCAAGATTAATTTATTATGATGTGAATGATAATTGTTCATCATTATGCTAAAAAGTGTTGTTCTTTTATTATGATTAATATCTAACAAAGTTAGAGTTCAAGGAAAACAAATCAAGCAAAAATTTGGCTGCATAATTTCCAGAGTACTTAACATTAATTGTATTAATAAATTATTTCTTGTCTTATAGAAATCACCTGCTGTTAAGGTGACCCATTTTAAAGGGTGCATGGGAGAGGCATCCCTAAATGGCAAATCTATTGGACTTTGGAACTACATGGAAAGAGAGGGCAAGTGCAATGGCTGTTTTGGAAGGTATTTGAACACTTTTTTCTAACAGATACAGAGTAATTTACATCTGTAATAAATATTTATGTGTTAGCTGAAAATTACAAACTCAGGTGAATGGCAGTATTCCATTATCAACTTACAGTTCATAACATGCTAATCTGAATGCTCCAGTGGTTTCAAATAATTTCATTGTGTGGAATTTTATTATTCATTCATTACTTCTTCAGAGGAGTTGTATTGATGTGGTGTAATTTATGTATTGAAAGTAGTATTTATGTATTGAAAGTACCAGCAGCCTAAACTATTTTGGTGTCTTTCCAGCAAGATAAAGTTTCCTTTTCCATGTTAAGAAAGAGTGTTTAGCAGTCTTAATAAAAACTCCACAATCAACCTGTAACCAAAACCATAGCAGAACCATACCACTGATCTTGCTACTGTTCTTGTAATCATTGTGAAAGGGCATTGGAGACTGTACTATTTTTATTCTTAATGCTGATAGTATTCCCTTTTGCAGAATGTTTCATGTAGAAACAGCAGAGGGTGCTGTTTGATTGCATGAGATTTTTTTACTAATAGTACGTTGCGGGGAAATGAGCTAATAGAAAATTTATTGTAAGTGCAATTATGCAAAGCATTTTGATAAATGGATGACATGTTTTACATTAGAGGGTGTATGTTGTATCAATTATCTTTTCCCCTAAGAAATCATTTTGTGTTTTCATACATCAGGGAAGAACATTTTTTATCTCGTATACTTCCTTCCCCGTGGCTCAACCATGTATTGTGAGATTCTGCAATGAAAGTAGCCTTCAGCTGGAATTCTTCAGTTATTCATTCATGACATCAAGACTCAAATCTTTCCACACATTCTAATCAGACTGCCTGGTGGCCACACTAATTGATCTAACTTTCCTTATATTTTATTTGAAAATGACTGGAAAACTGCGGGATTTGGTCTGGAGACCAAATAAACGTCAGAGTTTCACTTAGCATTTTGAACTCTGTTTTCCACTTCTATAGCCCACAGGATGAAGACAATTCATTCCATTTCGATGGTAGTGGATACTCAGTTGTGGAGAAGGCACTTCGCTCTACAGTGACTCAGATAATAATATTTTTCAGCACCTTTTCACCTAATGGGCTTCTTCTGTATCTTGCTTCAAATGGCACTGTAAGAAAACAGATCTGATTCTTAAACTGTCAAAATCTATACTTAAATCTCTTGATGGCTATTTGCTTTCTCTGCTATTATTCAGCTTACATATATTATACCAAGTTATCCTTGTGTAGCTTATCACCTATGATAATTCTAAGCCAAAGGAGTAAAGACAGGAACCCTAAAGATAACAAGGAAAAATATTCTCCATTATTTGTTTTAATTCTAGACTCAAAGTAGTGGTTATTTAGCTACAGGCAAGAAAAGAAATAGCAGGGACAACAAACGAGTTTTGTTCAATTTGAGAAACTTTTGCAGCATGTAAACTCTCTTGTAACTGAGCTTTCCAGAAAGAAAATATAATATTGAATAAGAATATTGGATTAAATCCATAAGATTTATTTCAGTAAACTGAAATAAACTAAATAAAATTCCCTGCAATAACAATAGAACCTAGGCCCATCTACAAACCTTCATTGTCATGTCATGCAGTTTACTGCATCCTTAAGTGGTGGTTTTCCTTTTCCTGAAGGAGGATGAAGCTTTGTTTAGATACAGATTGCTTCAGGGTCACTGCTTTATTGTTTGCTTTATTGTTTGCTTTGTTATGTGCTTATTGCTTGAATACACTGCAAAATGATATCTGACTTAAATTTTATGCTGCAGAAGGGGCACTTGTAATACAATCCAGAAAGTATTTTTTATGCTGTGTGAGGAAGCTCTTCTTGCAGAAAGAATACTGTAGTGCTTGATCATTAAGCTAACAGTCAAATCTAATTACTCTCAACTTCACCCAAAACCAAAAATTTGACATCTGTTATTTACACCTTCCTCTGCTGACTAATCAAGCCTGAAAATGCATTTAAGTAAGAATAGCGGCAAAACAAAAAGACATCCTTGTGAGGTACATTTAACTTAATTTTCCTAAACATAACAAAGAATAATTAGCCCTAGCAAACACACTGAGTACAAGAGTTACTAAACTTCTCCACTCAGTCGCCCAAACCTACCAAATATGCACCCTTTTTGAAGATTTTATTTACAGGTTTGCAACCTGTTGTTTCTTTTTTTTTTTTTCCTTCCTTCCAGAGAGATTTCTTGTCCCTTGAGCTCGTGGATGGCAAAGTGAGACTGACTGTTGATCTAGGTTCAGGACCTCTTGCTCTTACAACAGAAAATCGTTACAACAATGGAACGTGGTATAAAATTTCATTCAACAGGAATAAGAAACATGGTAGGTTACAGACAGGTGTCTGCACATTTAAAATACAAATATCTAAGATAGCCATGCAGGGAACATCACAGCAACCAAATTTGGGCACTTCCAATGTTGTTTCTTCAGCAGCCACACCTATGTTATTTTGCTTTTAGAAGGACAAGCAGTATAAATCTTGTGCTTGGTTTGGTACATCTTATAATAAGCAGGTAGTACAGAAGGTGCCAGATGAAAACAAGTCAACAGTCTTTAAAGGGTGAAAGATCTTTGTCTCAGTCTGTGTATTAGAGGTCACATTTTCTGTTCTCTTTTAATAATATCTAGTTCAACAGTATGTTTGTAAGTAATGCATTACAAATAATACATTTTAATAGTTATATTCTGCTACGTATATATTTTCCTGCAGATTTCCCTAGAGCTGGTTTTGTCTGAGAGGAATGAATGAGATTAGCAAAATAGCTGGAAGTGCAATAAATTGCTCCTTCTAAAAATGTGAAGATTGTCCATACATGTTTGAGTCAATTAAGGTGTTTTCCTTCATTAGAGGCATGATTGCCAAAATGGATAGTCCTTCTCTGGATCTATACTCTCGTTTTCTTTGCAGGAATTTTGTCAGTCATGGATGCATATAACCTTAATTATAAAGAAACCAAGCAAGGAGAATCTCCTGGGGTTGCTTCAGACTTGAACCGCTCTGACAAGGACCCAATCTTCATTGGTGGGCTGCCAAGATCAAGGACTGTGAGGTAAAGTGTCCTCTTTCTCCCTTTGCTAAGACTCTTGTAACCAGAGGAAACAACTTTGATGAACTCGACTATGTTCACTGAAATTTGTGGAAATCCATGAAGTAGAAAGTCTTGTTTATGGTTGTGTATACCACAGAACTTTGCCTTCAAACTCTTAATATGATGCTCTACGCTGGCAGGTCTGACACTACAGATCAAAGCAGAGACAAGCTTCTGTTTTCACCTCCATGGGTGCTTTCCACCATAGCACCTTCTTGCTCTTTGATTCAGGCTATGACAAGCACTGCTGCCTGGAATGATGCTCCTTTGATCACTACCTATGTGAGCTTTGCTTTTCCCAGATTGCATCTATGGGCAAAATTGCTCTTCAGGATGAAAGTCCTACTTCAGAAAAGAGTTCTTGTGAATTAGTTTTGCAGCTTAGAACAGAAGAAGAACAATTGTGAACAGATTGACAAAAAGCATTACAAGCATATGCTTTATAACATGTCTCTAGTTTTATACTTTCTGTGTTGCACATCCCTGTTGAACTTGCAAAGTCACATTTCTGCAAATGGCTTCACTTTGAAAGGATAAACACGGCAAAAGAAAATTTAATTAAACTGTCTGCATGCTCTTGGCAATAAGATAAATTCCAGGACAATATTAGTCTCTGTGCAGTTATTGTAGAGGTGCAGAGTCATTAATCTTAGCTGGCATAGCAGCATGTAAGGGAATATGGCAGGACAGCTTTAGATTTCTCTGATTTAAACCTGGAACCAAATTGGGCATCCTCCATACTTAAGAAATTGAAAAGAGCTGCTAGGTAGTAAAAAGCCATGGTTACCACCCTCACAAAAGCCATGACATTTCACATGAAGATTTACCTTAAGGTTCTGGAAAATTACTTCCCCTAATGATGGAGCACTGCACACCTGTATGTTTCCATTTGGAAACAATATTATCTGACTTTTTGTAAGATCAGAATTAATATCTACTAAGAGTAAAATTCAGTTTACCCCTGTTTTCACATACACTGAGCTAACTGCATTCTTTTAAACAGGTGTCTCTTTTTCTTATTGAAGAGAACTTAATCTTTTCTCCCAGGATATTCCAAATACTACTCTTTGGGAAAAAATGGCCTTGTTTTCTGTTTCAGGAAAGGTCTTAATATTAGAATGTATGTGGGATGCATCAAGAATCTGGAAATATCCCGTTCGACCTTTGACTTGCTTAGAAATTCATATGGAGTAAGAAAAGGCTGTGCATTGGAGGTAGGAGATTTTTAGGTTTTGTGACCTGATCTTCATTGTCATTGAGCACCAAATAGTAATTTTGGTGAAAGAATATAGTGAGTTGAAAATAGATTACCAGGAAAAAGTCTAAGATAACTTTCTTTACCTTACTGTGTGGGGAGAAAGTCAGTAATTATTTATGTTCTTCATAAAATAGCCTATTCGTAGTGTGAATATCTTGAACAATGGATATATTGAGCTGGAACCCAAATCCTTAAGCCCAGAATCAGAACTGATGGCAACTTTTGCAACAAAGAACACCAGTGGCATCATTCTTGCTGGACTCAGCAAGGGACTGGGAAAGCGACGCCGCAGACAAGCACATTTGGCAAGTACTGAAAACAAAGACATTTTAGTTTTCTTTCTGCTGTTTTTATTTTGTAATATCAAATTAGGGTTTTATGGTTGCAACTTGCAAAAAAGGAGAGGCAAAAAATATTTGGCTTAGGAAGGCCCAAATACAGAGGCTAAGCAGGGAAAGAGGGTATTTATTATAGTAGAGGAGAAGCCAAGGATCAGTTAGCAAAAACCTAGCAAAGTTATTAGGACTGAGCATGCTTTTGCAGCAAGGAGGAGAAGTGCATATGAAGTGTACACTCAGTGTTACTTTACAGTTCTTTTAGTCTGAAGTAGTTATTGGAGGATTTCAGTTGAGCAGCTGTCTCATATCTCGTGAACTATTATGGAGCTTCTGGAATCTAAAGACAAAGTTTTAATGGGAATACCTGCCCCTTCTTAATCTTTCCTTCTAAGGGAAGGAACAAGGTGGTGGTGGCAGTATAAAAGAAAATCCTCCTGCAGTTTAATCTGAATTTTAATCATGACCAGAGAAATTTCCAGCTCTTTTCTGTTAGAAGGGCATGCCCTCTGAGGGGTACTAATATGTAGGATCATATAATCATAGAATGGTTTGGGTTGGAAGGGACCTTAAAGATCATCTAGTTCCAACCCCCCTGCCGTAGGCAGGGACGCCTCCCACTAGATCAGGCTGCTCAGTGCCATGTCCAGCCTGGCCTTGAACACCTCCAGAGAGGGGGCATCCACAACCTCTCTCGGCAGTCTGTTCCAGTGACTCACCACCCTCATATGTCTACTAGTTTTTCAGTTTCATTCGAAAGTTCATTTATAACAGAGTTGAAGGCAAATTTTTCCAAAGTGTGATGTATTTCAACACTGAATGAATGACAGGAAATTGAGTTATTGTTAAAATTAATGTTCTGATTAATTCCACAGCCCTTCTTTTCTATCATGCTGATTGATGGTCATCTTGCAGTGCATGTTAATGCTGGAGATAGGGCAAGTACTAGAAAAGTAATTGTTCGCTCTACTAATGGAACTTACAGTGATGGACAAGAACACTCTGTCATCCTAACCCGCAATAAGAGGTACATTTGACTGCAAACAGTTCTACCTGCTTAATTATTATATGCTGTTTTCAGTTCCCTGTGTTCTCTGAGGAACTGCTTTTGCTAGCTCATTAGGTGGAATAATCAGATCTGTGTTTTTCTGCTGTTAATGGAAGTGTTCTGATTTACATGGTAATTGCATGCAGCATACAGGCGCTGAAGAAGTTGTAGGTAAAAGCTCTCAAAATCTCTAGACAGCTTGAGGCACTTGAGTAAATTATACTAAATGGTAGTAGGGGAAAAATACAGCTAACCAAATAATTTGTAAAGATATTTGACAAAACCCTACCTGTTAAAAATTACCTAAAGGAAGTCTTCAAGTTTTCAGACAATGAATTATCTAAGTGATGATATCTAATTCTTAGACAGAACGTTTTTGAGGCTGAAAGGAATGCTTTTCATTTGAAAAAGAATGTCGGAGGCCCTTGTTAAATATTTTTCCTACTTTATCTTTTCTAGGATCATAACTGTACAGGTGGATGAAAGTAACCCTGCAGAATTGAGACTTGGTTCATCAGCAGAAATGAGTCCCATGAACATTTCCAACTTCTTTGCTGGTGGCATCCCAGCAGGAGAGGGCATCTTAGGGCTTAAAGTGGCTGGCTCATTTCACGGCTGTATCAGCAATCTTATTTTTAACAAGGAGTAAGTCAGGGAGTTAATTACCCTGTTTTGGAAAAAAACGTGTATACTATCATAATTATTCATTAGAATTTGTAATCTCTTACATGACATTTTCCATTTGCCTGCATTTTGACATAAGACAAGCATGCAACTAATGATCTGGGTGTTACAGGCATAAAATGGCTTTTACCAGCTATATATCCAAATAGCATTAAAAACGTCTTTAATGTTTCTGTAATGCTGCGTGAAATGCAACTATCTTTACTCTAATTACATCTGCACTCACAAACAATACTTTACAAAGAATATTGTCTATTAATATTGTTCTGTGGGCAGATTATTTGCTACTTCTCCATCTATTGGTTCCAACATGCCACTTCTTCCCATTTCTCCCATTACTAGTGGAAGACCCTATAAAATACTCTCCTGTGTTTAGGAAATGTGGGGATTTGGAATTTCATTCCTTAAAATGTGGGGTTTTTACAACACAGGCTTTTGTATTTCACCACTTCCATAAAATATGAACATGTGGATATGGATGGCTGCTTTTCGTCAGAGAAGTCTAAACCAGCCATACAGCTAGAAGACCTTGAGATTCAACCTGAACTTCTCTTGAGGCCTCTTACAGATACCAAGAAAGTATGTATTACAGCAAAGCTCTCCTGCCTCTTCTAAGAAAATGTTCCACAGCAAGATAGCATTTTACCTTTGTAGAGAATTTTTAGAGTGGACTGTGCACATTTGCTTTTTCTGTGATATGGAATGGCTAAATGAAAATTAATCATAATTTCCCAGAGAAAAACTGTGGTTTGAACCTTTGTAGCAGCCTATTAACCTCTTGGAAGGGAAATTAGTTAGGCTTATTTTTTGGCAGCAACACTAAAAAAGAGAAGAAAAATCAGAGTGATCAGAAAGCAGTATTTGACAGTAACTATATAGTGAGCTCCTGACAAAGTGCCTCTGTGTTGAGATTTGTGTTAGTTGTGCAATTGAGCATTCACATTTTCCTGGTCACACACATGCAGTCTCTGCTCTGTGTCAAAGAGGAGGCACAAACCATTCCAGAGACAAACAGTGTCTGAATGCAGCTTCCATGGCACCTGCTTCCTCTCACATGGTCCTCGTTCCCAAGAGAGAATGCAGCATTACTTCTTCTGCAGCTGCACATCTTTATAATGAAGTGTTTCCAAAGCATTCTGAGTCATTTTTCAGGGGCAACAGAAAGCAGAATTTTATACATTTCATACAACCCTGGCTATAAAAAGGAATAAGCTGTTTTTCTTAAAGCTAAAGTATAGCATTGACTCACACATACTCTATTACTCAGCTCCCCATCCCTCAAATCGTAACAAAAATGTGCATCCTCACTAAATGAGAAAATATTTCTACCACATCTTTAAGATTTGCACTCTGACTTCCAGCATTTTTCATTAAAAGGCCTATTAATTAAGACAAATGGTGAACCAATTCTTCTCAAATGACGAACATTTCTCAGTAGAAAACAACAGTGCTGTCCATGAGACATAGCTTAATCATTAGAACTGGCTATTTTTTTTTGAGCCTAAAGATAGCTTTGAATGATTGTGAGTTTAGCTAATTGATGTTGCTGTATAGTTTGTGGTTATCACGTGGGCTCAATTTTGCTCCTTGCTACGTTTCGTATAGGCACATAGCCATTCAGCCCTTACTTAGTCAGCACATTGTCCTCTTCTTCTTAATAAAGTCCTTTCATTAACAGGTAGTTTGTGCAAAAGATGAGCTACCTAATCACGTTCAAGGTGCCCATCAGTTTGGACTTGCCAAAGGCAGCCACTTGACGTTACTCTTCAATCAGTCTACTGTCAGGAAGAAGTGAGTATAACCCAAATCACAAGTACACATAAGGTGTAATCTCATGTTGAGCTACAAGAAGTGCAGTAGTGTTGGCTTTTGTGGGTGATCATCACATTGCCAGCTTTGAACATGGCCTTTGCTTCAGGTTTCTGTGCGTTCCACAAGGCAGAAGGTATGACCATCACAAAGTAATTAATGTGTCTTTCCCAGATTTATGGTCACAAGTTCTGCGTTTTTTCCCCTTTGACTTTAAAGCCCCATTTAACCTTTTGCAAATATATTGATTTCTGTTTTCCACATACAGAGCTTGATTACTTCCTGCTCATTTGACTGATGCAGATATCTCACTCTCTCCTGGATTTTCTGCAAATACATATTCCATGTCTGCTTCACTCCCTAGGTCATAGAAGGAACTAAGACTACTGAGAACTGTTGGGACTTAGCATGTAATATCCTCTCTGCTGCATTTGAGAGGCTCTCACTGAGGTCCCCAAAACACAGTCTGCAATCATGTGCTTCTTTCCCCTTGGGAAACCTGTGCAGACATTGAGAGCTTTTTTTTCCTTCTAGCCCCTCTGTTGCAACTATTGAACATGAGGACATTGCAGAGAATTGATGCTATGTAGTCTGAACCTGGTGTCTCCACAACATATGGCTCAATCAGCTCCTCTACCTTTGAACTCTCCCTCTGTTCTGTCTGTCTTCTATGTTTCAGCAAGCCTGACCAACAGTCGTGAATGCCATCACATTTTCCTGGAATTCTTCAGTTTCTTGGGGCAAGAGGCAGTCACAAACAGCTGGGCTTGTCCCTTCTAAAGCCTAGCTCACTCTGTGACAAAGAATTTTTCTGTCTCTAACATTGTAGGTCAGGCTTTCTCAGAATCAATGCATATTCTGCTTTTCTGGCTTTTCTAATGATACATTTCCTTTCATAATAATAAATTAGTTGTGGCTGTTCTTTGCCACCAGAAAAGCTATTTATCAATAAAGAAGAAATATCTCTCAGTAATACTGTATTTTTATTGTTTAGGCTTTCTGTCCAGCTGAATCTCAGAACCTTTGCCTCTAGTGGCCTGATTTACTACATGGCTCATGAGAACCAAGTTGATTATGCAGCCCTGCAGCTTCATGGGGGACAGCTCTATTTCTCATTTGATCTAGGCAAAGGAAAAGCAGTAGCTTTTCACCCTGCTGTTATCAATGATGGAAAATGGCATTCGGTAGGTAGTCTCCAGTCTTGTAGTACATTTTCTTTTCCTTGGAGTAACTGGAACAGTTTTTCTTTACCTTTTCTGTAAGTTTTCTGTAAGTGTTGCAAAGACGAACAAGATTTAACCCAATCAGGAAACCACTTAGATTGTTTTATTATTTCCTCTTTTTTTCCAATATTTTTGTCAATTCCATCATCCATCTATTGTTAGTTATTTCAGTTTATTTAGAAAAAAAGTGGTTCAACTATGATCCTCTTCACCAGAGAAGAACACAGCAGAGAAGTCTGGAAACTGTTTTTTTTATTCAGAGCTTTGCATGTTCTGCATCACCGAAGACCTGCAACTGAGTGTGTGACAGGGTGAAGGTGTTTTATGGGTGCACAGTTGCTCCTTTTTCCCATATGTCACTAAATATCTGAGCATATCCTAGCAGGTGGTGCTAGCTGGGGGGACTATCTTCCTATTCCTTGGTTGATACAGCATGAGAAATGTAGACATTTGCAATGAATGAAGGCTGGAGAGGAAGGATTTGGCATAAGGAGAGTTAGAGGACAAAATATGGCTACATCTTTCAGATGTCACGTAGCACCTTCCTCAGGAGAAATGATACTGATATTGGTGTGAGTTTTAAGAGCAACTCTGACCCTATAACTTTTCCTTAAGGCAGGTGAGGATAACAATAACCATCCATATATGTCCATGTCCATATATGAACCCTTAACTCCTGGAAGTGCCTTCTGTGGGACAAGGTTATTAATGACAAAAAGCTGCCACATCTCCTAGGTGCCTTGGAAATTAGCAGAGTGTTATGTCTGCTTTTTGTATATAATCAACAGGAGAAAAAAACATCAAAAACTAATATAAAGAAACCAAATGTGAAATTTTGTCAGAGAAAGATGCTACATTTAAGCTCTGCTATCTACCATTAGACTAGAAACACTCCAGGATGTAGGGCTGCATGCTTAAAATTAAAAGTGGATAATGTGAATGTATCTAAAGAGATGAACTGATTCCATATAAAAGCTGGCCTGCCTTTACTACCTAGGACATAAAAACATGAACTTGGACCTTTTTCTGGAGATTAAGGCTGAGTCACACCACTTTGCAGCTGGAAGTGATTATTGCAGTAGCTCTACAAGCAATATGCATTGCTGCTGAAAGAAGCACAGCTTTTCATTCTTGGCTGTCTGCTCATATCACCCTGATGTACCACCACTTTATCCCTAATCACCCCAATCTTAGTGAAACCTCATGTTGAACCTGGTCAGGGTTCTAAATGGGGCTAAAAGTAGCCAGAGAGAAATAATGGCTAACTGGCTTCCAGTAACGTCCCTCTTCTGCCTGTAATTGCTGTAGTGCAAGAGAGCCACAAGGACATGAGTGAACAAAATAGACAGAACTGGAAAGCATTTTGGTCATGGCAAATTCAACAGTGTCCATTATAAAATGGCAGTGTAGGAGAGTGTGCTTCATAGAGCTAAGATGTTTCAGCTGGTGGGCAGATAAATAATTTTCAAACTCAGTGATGTACTCATATCCTAAGGCAATAGACTAATGGTTTTAAATAATCATAGATAAGACACTGAAAAACTTACAAAGGACAGCATGAAATCACTGTGAGCCCTTAGGCAACCAAGGAGGCAGCTTAGCTGCTCAGTTGCATTCTGAAATAGCCTCAGCCTCACAGTGTGTTTCAAGAGGAGCACAGTGTTTTAAACCAGTCTGACCATTGCTTACTTATATGGCAAATTATGACTAATTAGCCGATTGAGCTTACTGATTCATGTTAGACCGCTCTCATTTTTTTTTCCAGGTAAAGACAGAATACCTTAAAAGAAAAGGTACAATCATTGTGGATGGACAAGAGATGGTAGCAGTCAGTGCTCTGGGTGATGGTAGCACTTTGGATGTGGAGGGGAAACTCTATGTGGGAGGACTGCCCTTGGACTATGTGACAAAGAATCTTGGAAATGTAAGACAGTTGGGGTGGTGGGCTGTCTCTGATATTTTGCACTACTAGAATGCATCATGCTCATATAATTCAGTATCTTGAACCTGATGGGCAAAAAACCAAGTACTTAGAGAAAGGAACAACAAAGAAAGTAATGAAAATCTTTCCAGCTTCCTAGGGCTTAGTGACTAACTAGAGCTTATATCCTTGTGTTCTAGTTATAGCTTTTAATAGATTTGTTTCTTCTATCAATGTCTGTGTAAAAAATGGAGAAAGGATATAAATACATGTGTTTCAGAGTATAAGATAAAAAATATTACTTTGAATCTCAGACATTTTAGTACACAAATCCTGGTGTGTTCAAATACAAATGAGGTGTCTTAAATGTCTCTGAAAGGCAGGGGTTAGCTGTCTGAGATCAAAACATACTTTTTACACATGCTTTTTGTCACGTCCCTTCTGCAGCCTGTTATCTCAGGATTCTGATAATGCTTAAGAAATTTCTCAATTCCTGGGCATACTTTCTTCACTCGTTATTTTTAATTGTATAATGGGGTTAACAGATATTGTAATACTTTAAACTGATGAAAATAGTGAGAATTACTAATTCAGCTTTTTGCTAGATAAAGCCCTGGTGATCTATGTTTGCATAATGTCAAACAAAAGTCTTGATTTACTGGTTAATTTGCTGAAGCATGTTTGGAATGTCTTTTGAATTTTGGGTGTATTCCTGCTCACATTCAAGCAAGTACAGTTCTTCCTAAATGCTGTAGTGTATACTGTCTTTCTAAACAGTATTTATTTTTACTCTAGTACATTTGTAACCTTACAGAATGTGTCATAAATAGAAATGTGATTACATAAATATTTTAGATCCTGCTGTCTTATGTTCAGAGAATTCTTTTGTTTGCAAAAACAACATCAGGTGATTCACTAAGAGCATTGCATTCGTGTTACATAGGACCTTTTATATTTCAATATGCTTAGGTGACTCACAGTATTCCTGCCTGCATTGGTGGCATGACAGTTAACAGCAAGCAGCTGGACAGTGAGAGCCCTGTCTCCATTTTTGCTGTCAATAAATGCTATGAAACAGTGCAGGATGGTACTTTCTTTGATGGGAGTGGTTTTGCTGCTCTTGGTAAGTGGCATTATATAATAGCCTTACTGAATTACTGTTAATGAAAGCATAACTCTCTTTAGATCTTGTGGGAACTGTGTAATTTACTCCTCACACAGACAGTGCATGCCCTGCATATGTATTTCTGGCTGAGTCCCTTTACTCCATATATCTATAAGTGTCCAAAAGTGGGGTCTATCTTCCACAAAGGAAAGAGCTAAATTATTCCAGCTCTGGGAAAGAAATGAACTACCTCTTTCTTCACTAAGAATATCTCTGTTCATTATGCTAATGCCTGTTTAAGGGTATGGTGACAAAAGAGGCAGAGGAAACATGAATTGATGTGGTTTTTAGTGTTTCTTAGAAATGACATAGAATGTTCTTCCATTATGTTTTCTAGTATAAAATGTGAATTGCAACTTTGGTAAACTTATTTTCCGGAGTTCCCAGAAGTTCATAAACCATCAGAGTAATTAACAAGCTTTTTAGACCTTTTAATGACAATATATGTATTCTACTCTGTATGATGAGTTACAAGACTTTTGTTAGAAACTTACAACTTTTTCTACAGTTAGAGAAGGTTACAAAGTCCGGTCTGATGTGAACATCACTCTGGAGTTTCGTACAACAGCAGTGCATGGCGTTCTCCTTGGGGTCAGCAGTGCTAAGGTTGATGCCATTGGACTGGAGATTGTAAATGGCAAGGTAGGCTGCCTTGTGCTGGTCTTGTGCCCTCATTTCATAAGATATATTTAAAACTGGGAGGATAAATCTGCTGGGTAGCACTAAACAGACACCAGCAGCTTGTGACAGAGGCAAAATATCTGAACCAAATCCCCACACTACTAGTATGGGATAGTCTTTCACTCAGAGTTTCTTCTCATCATCCTATGATAAAATGTGAGATTAGCAGAGGTCACTGGTACTTTATTCCTCTTTAATTAGTGTAATTAATGTTAGTCTGTAGGCACTGTGACCTCCTGGACTACATACCATGTCTTTTATATCAAATACCTACATATCTTGTGTAGCTTAATACATTTTCTGCCATGGAGCTATGCTTGTCCTTGATAAACATGCTACTGAATCTACAAAGGGTCCTGTTTTGAAATCACTTCTTCAGTGTTCCTGTGCAACTAAATCTATAGTTAGTTGACTATTATGTTCCATAAACCTTTTAACAATCAATACATAGTTCTCTACTTATCTACTGCATTAAAAATGTATACATGATTGCTCTTAAGTATTTTCTTTTCTCAGAAGAAGCTAATTTTTTATTCAAAGCTTCCTAGCTAGAGACAGTGTTAAACATCACTGTTTCAGTGGGACATAGTTTCTCTGTTAACATTTGCATATTAATCCTCACCAGAGAGTTGAGGAAATGTCTTCAGCTCTGAAAAATAAATACATGAAATAAATCAATACAATTGATTGGCAATGACTTGTGTTTTCAGGCCATTCTCTTCAGTTAGATACAGGGATCTTCTTTCAGATCCTAAGTCTCAGCTTCTGTGAGAAAGTGACTTGGTTTTCGTTTTAAGGAAATGAAATCCCATATGAAGGATACCAAGCTAACCCAACAGACATTGCTTGTATAGATCTAATTCTTTCAGATTTTAAAGATATTTGAATAAAGACTTGCTTTATCCATCAAATTAAATACATAATGACCAAGCATTTATTAAAAATTGAATTTCTGAGCCAGTGTAATTATGCTTTTATCTAGGCAAATTAGCTCATATATTCCTACAGTATAACTTTATTGGCATCTGTCTGTTTATACAGGTTTTATTCCATGTCAACAATGGAGCTGGAAGAATAACAGCTACATATGAACCGAGAGGCACAAATAGTTTGTGTGATGGAAAATGGCACAAGCTTCAAGCAAGCAAAAGCAAACATCACATTTCACTGATAATTGATGGGAATGTGGTTAAAACTGATAACCCCTACACTCAATCCACCTCTGCAGATACAAACAATCCCATTTATGTTGGAGGCTATCCTGGTAGGAACAATAATATTTTTCTTCCCTTCTCTCTCTCTCCTGCTTACTCTCTCTCTCTGAATGACTTGTAACACATGCACACTCTCCCTCTGATTCATGAAGTTTGTGACTGAGTTACAAATCGTAGTTACCATTTCCCACATTGCTGCTGAGATCACAACTTATTAATATTTGTGCATGGAATATTTTTGGAGGCATTAAGCTGTTGAGTGTGTTGGCAAGTTCAACTGAACTTGTATCACTTTCCTACACAAACCTGCTCCTGAGTTTCTGAGACGAATTTCTTCCATGTGGTTTGTCTGTCATGGTCTCTCTCAGGCTTCACAGCACTCCTGCCTCTGTATGTTTAGGTGTGATTCTCTTGCAGTCAATTTCATATTAAGGCGTTCTTTCAAATTCATCTAAGTCAGATGTATATAGTGCTCTTTTCTACTTTATATTTGCAAATGTTTAACGTCAGGAGCAGTGCAGACAGATGTCAAGCTGCTGTAGATGAACATATATTTCCCTTGCTTCTGAAGTAACTCTCTGTCAGTTATTCTATGATGCCAACATGAAAAGATAGTAACAGAAAAAACACGCAATCAAAGTAATTTTCAGTTAAATTGTGCAACTCATTTGAGCTAAGGCAATGTATTAATTAAGAGGATTGAATTTCTAACATCATGACTTTCTGCAGGCACAATTTTTAATGAACGTGTCAGTACTGAGGATGAGTAGGCCTTGTATGGTTTTGAATAACTTATGCATTTAAAGGTAGCCTAAAATGCCCATATACCTTTGTCTCTGAAATAGCTGTTACAGTCTACCAGTTCAGGTATTTACATTTGTGTGAATACAGAGTGATGAAGTCTGAAAGGCAAACTCTGCTTTTAAATATTTGGAAAGCTTTAGTGATAATAGCTTGAAAAGTTAGAGCCTTCTGCAGGACAAGGTTTTGGGTGCTTTTTGAGAAATAATGGTAATTACTCAGATCCTGATTCCTATTTAGTCTTTCTGGAATATCAAAGTGGCCTCATCAGCACCTTGTGAACTTTTTTTTTTATTAGCATAAGGGGATAATTGTTATTGCAGTGTTCCATCTGTAAAGGCTACATAGGGTTCATAGAGGAGAAAGAATTCTTCAGTTTAGTTGTGTACCATGGAGGCAGCAAGAATTGTTTTACAAGTTGTATGTAAAAAATAACTGAACTCTTTGCCAAGCTCATGTTCCAGTTTGCTGATAGAGTTTTGACTGCGTACAGCTCAGCTGTTGCTTCACATTCGGCCAGTTTCTAACCCTAACATGGAAGAGACCTATGTAGAGTAGCTTTCTCTTATCTTTTATCCACTCCTTTTGTACCCTGGGATGAATTATTTGTGGAAAATTTGCACGTTATCCCCTTGCATGGGTTGCTCTTTGTGACCGCATTGACAGTCCGTGGTGGAATGTTCCAGATCACCCAATCCAAGCACGAATGGAACATGATCATGGTGTGCTCCTCAGGTGTTATTTTTATCTCTTGTTTTGGAGGGAGGGAGGGTAGTTGAACAATAATCTGGGTCTTTGTGTTGTTTCGCTTCACTGGAAATAGAACTACATATTTCACATGTGTTTTTCAGCCGATGTGAAACAAAATTGCCTCACAAGCAAGAGCTCATTCCATGGCTGTTTGAGGAACCTCATGTTGACCAAGGGACAACAGGCAGAATTGTTTGACTTCAGTAGAGCTTTTGACCTGCGTGGTGTCTTTCCTCATTCCTGCCCTGGGGCTGAGCACTGAACTGCAGCGAAGCCTATCTGGACTAAGAGGGTTTTGTTTTTTTGTTAATCTGTAATTTTTCATTCTCATTTTGTAATGAAAAGAAGAATTGCTGAGAGCCTGCTTGATTTTCTGGTTGTTTTTCAACTCAGGTCATTTATTTTGTTTAGTCAGAAACTCTATTGTCTGTGTATCAACTAAAAGGTTTTAAACAACAAATACCTCTACTACAATGTTAATGGCATTAATTGGGTATTTTTCTTTTGGGAATTTTTATTAATCAGTGTTTACAGTTTATTTTATTTTGATTACTTGACAGTATTGCATTTAATTGGTGTGTGTTGGTCATTTTATGGAATGGTAATGATTTTGGACCGTGTAATAAAACTACAATAAACTGTGCATTATTTTGTGTAGTTAATTTGTCCATACATTCAAGTAGGAAGACCCAGACAGCTAAATGAGAAGTACAGGCAGCTCAAGTCCAGCAGAGGGAGCCAGAGGTTAAAGGCATAATTTAGAAGTTCTCAGAATTAAGATCCTGATTAATAGAATTTTCTTAATTATTCTTTATATGGTAGCTCCAATGCCTTTTCCTTCTGCTTCAGTATCTAGTGGTTCTAATCCCCCTTATAGCCGCATTGCCTGGGAGGATTATGTTCCTGTTTATGCTTTCACACAATCAGTTGCTGGACGAGCAGCAGCTCCACAGCAGAGAGACACGTATGAAATGTTGCATTGGTAAAGGATTCCTTTGGGTCTGGCTTTATATTTTGACAATGAAACATAATGTCTCCTCCTTGTGATTTTTACTGAGCACGAGGAAGCAACTTTGGTGTGTCCTGCGATTCCCAGTTCACTGGCCTGTCAGCAGTTCTCTGTCTTTGCCTTTTCCTATGATGTTTGCCTCTGTTTCTGAACATCCAGCAGTTGTGACTGGGACAGATCTGGGGGGCACATAGTTAGTCTTGGTCAAGTAAGGACATCAGTTTATCACTGAGCAGTGACAAACGGTTCATATGTGAATAATAGATGTAAATTGGAAGTAGATCTAATTGGAAATTAGATTCAGGCTTGAAGAAAGAAATTCTTTATGGTGAGGGTGGTGAAACACTGGAACAGGTTGCCCAGAGAGGTTGTGG